>CAEGAE010101574.1:0-95383 GCA_903067095.1 Girardinus metallicus | reverse complement strand
TTTTATGGGAGAATTGAGCTTGTTCGTTTCAGGTAAACATATCACTAGTTCACCGCCAGTTTTCTTCCTCTCCACGTTAACTCATACATCAATGCAAAGTAACTATGGAGCCCTCTAGTGGAATGGGAGGAGTGAATCCAACATGTAGTCCAGTGAACCATGATTCGTTCTCGTCTGGTCACATAATCTTTTAAAGGCCTCTCCCAGCTCCTTTAAATCATCTATTCCTCCCTGCCTTAAAATGAGACTCCATGCCATTCTGTTCTCTATGATTTTTCTCTGACCGCTTTCTCTCTCCTTCACTCTGCAGTTCTTCTGATTCTTTCTTCTTCCACATACTCTTTCCTTCTGTCCTGTCTGTCAGTGTGCCCTCTTACCGTGCAGCTTTCTGTCAGTGCCGAGGCCCCTCGCTCACTGAAAGACAGAGAGCCTATGACTCAGGTTCTGTCACAGGGCCCAGTGGCTCATAGTGGCCTTGATTCCCACACCGATGAGGTGATAAATGACTTAATGAGCTTCCTTACACACTCACCCACTGAGACCTCAGGCACTTTTTCTTTAAGGCACTTTTCTGTCATGTTGTTCAAGTGCTCTTTTTTTGAGTTCCAGCAGATGTTTGTAAACTGAATTCCAGTTTTTCACAAAACTTGTCAAAAAGAAATGCTGCACATTGTCATGAATACACACAAAATATGTAATTGTGAAGCAGAAGGAAAATTATAAATAGTGTTAAGCGTGGTATGCATTTGCCAGTGATTTATAGAAATACATTTTACTGTAATTTGAGCTCATAGTCTGCCGGAGCATTTCTTTACCAGACCTTCCGAAGGCAATTTGTTACCTTGATTTTACTTAGGAGTATTAGGAGTCCCACACCATATACATTCTTACTTAAAACACTTTTAAAAGCTTAGTTTTTCATTGCTCTATCATGAGTTTTTCTTTTATATAATAAAATAATCCTAATAAAATATATCAACATTCTCCAAAAACCTTCATAAATATTCAAAAAGAAAATAATTTCCATTTCCCCTTTGAATTGACTCGTGGGTAGATAAATATGTGTTATGTTATTGTAATCTAATAGACGACATAGTGGAGATTGACTTATTGGTGAAGCTCATACAGCATTTTGTTTGAAACTTTTTGTTGAAAAGTGCAAGTCTCTCATCATGCAGGTAGCTCTTTGAACAATGTGAACTCTTTTCACCCTGTAAAGCACAGAGCGCTCGATTCAGCCAAGAAGTAAAGAGCTCTTATTAACTGTACATTGAATCTTATCAGGCACATGGTGATTAAAGCTAGTTGAGCAGGCATTACAGGTGATTAATGAGTGCTGAAGCAGGTCACTCAGACGGTGGAAGTGATATGATCACGCTTTTGAAGTAGACGTTAACGTCAAAATGAAGTTTTTAAACAGAAAGGAGCTCAAGTTGATCAGTGCTCCTATTTGTTTAGGAAATGGTGTGAGATGTGAAAATAAATGACTTCATGTGTCACTGAGTTCACTCAGGTGACTTGAAGGTATTGCAATCACAGCTGATTTTTCAATGTGAAATAAGTAGGAGATCTTCAGTATACAAACTGCTCTGACTGCCACTCCATGTTCCTTAGGGCTGGCAAAATTTTAAAATTTTTCCTGAATATGCAATGTTTTGTCCTGACGGAGACCTTGTAGAATGGTAACGGAAAAAAAAGGAAATATTTCAATTACTCGGAATTTATGTTATATTAGGAATTGAATTAGTAGCTTGGGAATTGCATGTGTTTCTGAAATTGTGAAGGCTTAAATATTGTCATAATGTGAACTCTTTAAGGTTAAAGTCATCTAGCCCAACTTCCTGATGCACACATCATGGGATTCATTACTGTAGCCTATTTTATTCCTGTTTTTCTTTTTTGTTTTTTTTTTAGTTCTCTATCATCTTTGGTTTATGTCCATCCTCCTTTACTGTCTTTGTGGGATTTATTGCCTCCATATTCTCTCTGGCTGACCGGCCGACCCTAAGCTTCACTAGCATTCTGCTGTACTGGATACTCCTAAAACCTGGCCAGAGGAGAAGAAAGAGCCTCCTGTTTGAGGTGGGCACCCTAAGGAGGTGGAGCAGAGAGAAAAGGGAGGGAATAAAAGTAACAACCTGGGTGTTCCATGACAGTGGACTTCTCGACTTGTTATGCTTTCTAATTCCCCTCAGCACAAAACAGCAAGGGGGGAGAGGAGAAAAGGAGAAAGAGAGTAGGGTGGAGGAGGAGGATGATGATGATGAAGGAATCATGTTTTTACACAAATGCAGCTGGGGAGGTGGAGAGAGAGAATATTTCACTTGAAGACAAGATTTTAACCTTATTTTAAAGCCTGAAATCCATAGAAAATGATGCATTGGTTAAAATCTATGCCTGTTTTAATACACAATTACAGTTATAATGCTCTGTAGACAAAGCATAACTTATAAATAAGGTTATGAATGATCAGATCTCAAGAGTAAATCAAGTGGTTCAGTGACAGAAATGTTGCCATTTGGCCAAATTGAGTTTTAGTTAAACCCCGATCACTTATTGTAACACTGGAAAAAAAAAAAAAATTCAATCATTTAACAATTTAAATCTTACTGAATCACCTAAAACTTATACTCCTGGAAAGTGTTTTTCTTTTCCAGGAATATATTTCCATTTATCCATGAAAAATGGAAGACAAATATGGGGCAAACAGAGATTGCAACTCCCCAAACTCCATTTTCAGGTGTCTGAGGCCAAAAAAAACTCATAAATGGGCATTCAGGGCATATACTCTGCTCATTATTTATTAGAGGATAAAACACTCCTCTCATGCTTTCCAGTTTGTTGTAACACTTAGGTTTTCTCCCTACAAGCTACAAATATAAATCTGATTACCTGGTATTAAAGGTGGATCTCTGGTTTAGATAAAGGCTTAGTTGGTTCTACCTCCATACATTTGCTTGTTCAGACCTCAGAGATATGTATGAGTAATGCCTTTCCCCGAAACCTTTTTAGTAGCATAAGATGAAAATGTTAAAATTAACTTCTAGTTCCTGAAAAAGCTAGATAAATGAAAACATAAAAAAATTATAGTATGTGTTCCGTTTCTTTTAGTAAATTAATATCAGTTGTATTCAATATAAATGCAGAAGTGGGAAGCTTGTTATTCTTGGTGGCTTTCCTTTTGGTAATGAAGAAATCCTTTTCATTCTTGCAGTAATTGTGGTAGACATACAATAGTTATGATGTTTATTTTTGGTAAAAAAAAAAAATTGCTTAGTTAACATTAATTTGAGCTGTGAATATAAAATTAGCTAATTATTTCCAATATTTTCTGCAATGAAAATTTATTTTCCAAACATACTGTAAACCAGTCTGAGGCTCAAAACAAAGAATGAAAGAATTTAAGAATTACAAATAAAAAAAAAAGAACATTCTTGAAACTCTAGGTGCTAACATAGCTTGATTATTCTGCCTTGCTTTAAATTACATTAATTTCCAATAATGTGTAAAAAGTAGTCTTTGTTTTCAAGGATCTTATGTCTGGATTTAATATGCTCTACGTATGGAAAAGATTTACTTGATGGGTTCAGGTCCCGTTCTCAGCCCCACCTTACTTCCCTCTTACCAGCCTCCTTGTGTCCTACTGGGTGTGCCCCTTCACCCTGACCTTTGCTGTCTGAATCCACCACCCTACTGACCGCTACACCCTGAGCTGCACTCCCACTCCTGCTGCCTCTCAGCAACCTCTAAACGCTCATATCATCTGGTTCTGCTTGCCCATCCTGCTCCCCCCCCAAAGGCCACGGGAAATGGCTGGGCCCATTTGCCTGGGGGTGGAATTAACAGGTGCACCAGTGTTTGTTTCAACTTTTACCCATTACCGCTGAATAATGGTAATAATAAACATGGAAAGGCCAGGTGGAGAGCCGGCTTTGTTTTGATCTCTTTACCTTCTCTTTTTATATATATATATATGTATATATATATATATATATTTTAACTTTACACTTACCATGTTTAATTTTTCTTGCTCTTAGTTGTATATGTTTTTTCTTACCCTTTTTAGAAAAAGATATTAAGACCTCTCAAAAAGTTTCTCAAAAAACTTTCTCAACACAAGTTTAGAAAAGTAACTTGAATATCTTTTATTTGTCCTTCATAAAATAGTGCTTGAAAAATAAAACTTTGCCCTTCTAGAAGTTTCACAGAGGAGCTTTAAAGTGGAAACTCAGTTCAGTTTCAGATGAGAAGGGAAACACTGCCATCTGTGTAATATTTTGAGTGCACTTAGGAATGAAGCACTCAAAATCCTACATTTATTTTTGAGTCGAAACCTAAAATGGTTTCAACCTAAAATGTCAAAATCTAATGTTGTTTTTGTGATTATATTAAACCTATGAGCCGCTGCCTATATTGGTCTTATTCTGTACCCTTGGTGATGCTAAATACGATGCCAAGGCATCTTTAGGACAACATGATAAGTGTATTTCGCATTTGAACTTTAGCCTGACAAACAGAAAACTTCCATCTCTCCCTTTGGCAACCAGCTTATTCACACAATTTTCAGGTATGTGTACTTCTTTTCCGTTTGGGAGCCATATTCAACAGGGAGTACAGGGTAGCTGATCATGACACTTAAGATTTTAAAATGTTCATTTAAGCAATCTGGTGAGACTATATCCTTTTATTTAATGCAATGGCTAGTTGTTTTTTAAACTCTCTGACTACATTGCACTTTTCATGTAGTCCACACTACATGGTTAAGTTTCAAGTTTCACACTGCTCTTCTCAGGCTCTTGGGCGCCTCACCAAGAACACATACATCCTCCTCCACCCCACTAATGAATCACCACAAACTCACTATGCAAAATTAGGGGTGCACTGTGTTCTTGATGCATTCCCATAGACCTCCTTGAGACTGTGATTTGATATGATTTGCACGGGTCAAGCTATGCTGAAATAGCCAAGAAAAGTCTTTAGGCCAAACTATTTTTAGTTTTTATATTGAAAACTGTTTTATGTTGTGGATTTGGTTCTTGTTTTTTTGTGTTCAGATGGATCTTAATTGAGATCCAGATGTTGGTGTTTTCAACAGTCCTTGCTCACCAAATTCCCCTTTTCCACAAATTTTCAGCAATTTTTCAAGCGGGCCTATTACATCAGGTAGAGCTGCCATCTTGTTCTCGTGTTACCTGGAATCCCCCTTAAGTGAGTCATCAGATTGGGTAATAGCTGGAGAGAGGCAGTTTAATGGCGTACAAGGTTGACTTTGTGGGTCGAAGGTGGGAGGTCAAATGTTGCCATAATCCCAGGCTCCAGGTTCAGCCCGTAAATAAGACCATGGCAGCTGGGAGAGAGGAGGAGGGGTAATTGATTTGAAGGGAAAGGGCATATTTCACCTGAAGAGGAAACAAAGCTGTCAACCATCCAACCAGTTTATAACCATAGACAGATTAGCACCTCTTGTGTGGGAGATGCTTGAAAGTAGTTGAGGAGAAGAACTTTAGAGATTAATGAGATAAGAGGAGAACAAATCTTGCTTTAGTGCCTTTTCTCATCATCTTGGTGACATAAGACTAATCTGGGGAAAAAAAAGCAGATGAGGTTGAATGAGTTTGATTAAAAAAGAAACGATAGAAAAGCCAACTTCAGGTCTCTACACCCAGTGGTTGAGATTTCTGTATAAAGAAAAGCAGGTGTGTCCTCATTTCAACGTCATTCGTACTCAAAGAAGGCAGATTTTGCAATCATGGGACCAAACAATTCAGGTTCAATATGTATTTTTATGGCCTTACGTTGCATTTGTCTCACAACATGATTCAATCTCAGCACTCTCCCTCAGACAACAAATGACTTACAGATAAGGCCACATTCCTGTGCTTGTTTTCATTGATAAACATGCTTTGATTGGCAGAACAATATCACAGGCAGCCCAAAACCTGCAGGGTATCAGGATCTAGCGAACTAGTGACTGTTTCCTGTATAGACAGGAAGTGAGTGCTTTTATGAGGGCACTGCATAGATTTCCTAGCATACCAGGTCTGTGAGTGCAGAGAAAAGAGCCACTTCCTGTCGAGAAGAATGCCATGTTGGCTATCTGGCTCTCAACAGTTTTACTCTTCGTGTGAGAGGTTGTGAAAGGAAAGGAAGTTAGGTCTGCAGGCTATAGGTATAGCTCACAGGTTGAGACTGAATGTTTGTTTGAGGAGTGGACCATTCAGTGTGAGCATGAACTACAGACTGTAGTGAAAGTTTGACACCTGTCTCTGGGTTCAGTACTACTGAGGTTTTTGTTGTATTTAACATGGTTTTACCTCAAACTGTACAGCTTAAATAAGTGTTGTATTTTTATTTTATTTTTTATTTTTTTACCATGACTGTATAGCTGTTTTTTCCATAAAAAGTGATTTGTCCATATTTCAGTTTTTGTTTTTCTTTCACTTAGCTTCCACTGGCTGATAATACACATACTGAATTTAAAATATCTTAACTTCACTGGCATAGAATAAAATTAGGTAAATGGCTAGTTTTGTGTTGACCTTTAACAACCGTATACTTAAAAATGTGTAATTCTTAAAGTTAAATTATATTAACACCATTTCACATTGATGAAATTTGGCAGATTACAGATAAAACATCTTTGGTCTGATTCATAACATATTTTTTAAGCACACCACTCTTAATTTGAAGATTCTAGTCTCTATAGACTCTAGAGGACCACATAAATAGTTGGGGCGGGTCGGATTTGGCACCTGGGCCTTGAGTTTGACATGGGGTTTTACACACATGTTCTAGAGAACTTAATCAGCACTACCCTTGGGAATGTTTTATATCACCAATTAAATTTATGAGAAATATCCCCCTGGAGGTGGTGAACGGTTGTAAATGTGGAAAGGCATTGTTGTAATGACGTGCTGAAGGCAAAGTACCTGACAAAGGCTAATTTCAAGGCATTAAATTGCAAACTCCAATTCCTTTTGTGTTTGATCTACACAACATTTTTATAATAACTGAAGATAACATAGTTACTTGGTTGTTCTATAAGATAGCGCTTTGTGCCTGGAAAATACATAATATCTCTCCTTTAAGTTTTTTTTTTCCAATATTTGTATAGATTACTCAGTATCTGGACTCTCGATTTACACTGAAGCCAACTTAGAAAGAATTCTGTGTCATTTAGTTAAGCATGTGTCTATTCATCGGTATAATTGCATGTTTTCTTGATATTGTGCAGCCCTAGTTTTGTGTTAGATTTTTGCAGAACTTCCTAGGTGCTATCTCTTATAGACATTGATTGTGCTTTCTAATGTTGTACATCTCTTTAGGCCTTATGCTAGTTATTTTGCTCTTACATTTCCAGCTTTTGCACCTCACCATTTGCTTTTATGTTGATACACAATAATTTAACTAAAACTGATCGACACAGAAATTACAAAGCAGTTAGAAATTGTTTGTACTTTCTCGTTTTGGCGTCCCAGTCAATCCCTCCTAAAGTCAGTTACAGTTGCACCCAGCCAACAAAATATTGCATTTGCTTACTAAAGAAGGAGCAGACCAAATCTTTACATAAAACATTAGGAGACAGAGAAATTGAAATTGCATTCCTCGACATTTGGATGTTCTGTACTTTTTTTTTTTTCCCTCGAGGCTTCCTCAATCCTTCCTCTTGTACATTCCCTGCCTCTCTGTTCTTCTTTTACCTCATACCACTCCCTCATCCTTGTTTCATCCTGTATTTCCTAATACCTCATACCTTCTCTCTCCCGTCTTCCTTTCCCTTCTAATCTCCCTCACCTTCTTATCTGTCTGCATCTTTCCCTCCCTCCAGCTCTCTGTCGCTCCACCCATGGTTCAGGGCTCGAACCCATGTCCTCCTCCTACTCTTCCTCCATGATATCCTTTCTGTGTTAGCCGGTGGTCTCTCAAAGTGTCCCAGAAGAATTGATGTATCCTCCTCGGTGCTCAGCAGGCTGAAATAGATGGTTGACGCAATTCTCCAAATCACCTCAGGGAGGGACAAAGGCCAAGAAAAGAAGATGGAAGGATCCCGTCCTCTTTCTCGACATGCATGGATAAGTAATTAATATTTGCAAATAAAGTTAAGCCTTTATAAAAAACGGTCTGCATCATCTGCTCGGCTTTTTTCCAATATGGCCAACGCATTACTACTGAATATTGCTCTGTATGTGGCGATTGGCTGTTTACATTCTTTTAGGCTTTCACAGACCCACTTCCATCTGCATCCCCGCAGGTCAGGGGTGGGAGTTCAGAGGTGAAAGGTGAGGTTGCGGGCTGCTCCTCCAAGAGGAGAGGAGCTGGTGTTGGAGGTCCCCTCGCCCAACCCTCTTGGTTCAGTCTCAGAAGAGAGGAACCTCCTCCAGCTCCCCTCTTGCACATCTGGCTGCCCCCAGAATGCTCATTTGGAAGGAAAACAAGAATGTTTTTATTTCCCAGGAGAGAAGAAGAACCAGAGTTAAAACACAGAGCGGCGTCCTGGGCCCTCACACAGCCTGCTGCTGGGCTGAGATGGTGAAGGGTTTCTCTTATTTCTTTGTTTCTCTTCTTATTATCTTTTCCCCACACCTGGTATTTGTTTTTATTCCTTTAATATGAATGTAACGACATCGTTCTCATTTCCCAAAAGTAAACCAGCAGGCACCTTGAGCCCATTCCTCAGTACAATGTCGACTCCTCCATTACGGGGCAGTTTCACTTTTCGTAGTTTTCATTTGAAGGTAATCCATGAAACTGATGCTGATTTCACTTCTGCTGCCTAAGTGAAGGATTGAAGCGAGCCAGGTTAGGATTGTGCATTACAGCGAAGATTAGAGGACTCAATGGACGACCACTAGAAGACAGAATCACATACCATTGTGTAAATAAGATATATTATATAACACAAGGCTATTGGGGTTGTTTAATAACAGGCTGTAGAATATATCTAAATAGAAGATACCTTTAAGTTACTCCTGTTATAATATGGCACTTAAGATTATCTTCAGTTTCAAGGTCAGCAGGAGAAGCCATAGGAGGTAATGATTGGAGTAACACTGCAGGACTGTTAAGTGCAGAACTCCACCTGCTTGAGATATTTTGATCAGAGCCTAGGAGAGTTTTTCTCCTCTCATGGCTTTTGTATTTCCCTTTATTGCTTTTTAATAAATTATTAAGATTTGGAGTTCATTGTGTTTTTTTAAACTTTAGGTTAGACTTAAATAAAACCTGAATCTGTAAAATGTTGTATTTGTTTTATGCTAATACTGATAAATGTACATTTACCTAATGTGAAATGGCAAACTTGGATAAGCAAATGGAATACAGTGCTCTTTGAGGAATACAAATGTCCATTGTTAAAATATGGACTTTGCATGTGTTGTATAGGTTAGCTGTTATTTTTGGATGGTGTATCAAAAGTTCTTTCAGTAATGAAAGTAAAGGAAGGAGAATAACTGTAATGAGTGGAGCAACAGAGGTGCATTCTTTGAGTATTTTAGCAGATGGTTGTTATTTGTTCTGGAAAAGTAAAAAGAAATCCTATTTATTATATTTAATCCACAAAATTTGGTCATTCTCCAAACACTTATTACATTTTGAAACATTTCAAGGGTTTGTCAAAGAAAATGTCAAGACACTTAAATGCTCTCTTTCCCCTCAAAACCTGCTCATCAGTGGGGGACCTGTTCTGGCCTTAATACATGTGCACACGACACAACACCCTTATCCACTCACAGCTGTGCTCTATTACAGTAACATACAGTAGCTTTCTCTCCACCCATCGCCTGCAGCCTTCTCTGTAACTGTTATTGGAAATGTAGTCCTGCTACGGGAGCAAGCTCTTGGCGGATTTATATGACACAGGTGCACACTCTGGAAAGCATTCGTACAATCGTACACACACGCACACACACATATAGGGAGGCACGCGAGTGGACTAGGCAGCGAGGACTGGATCTGATGTCAGCCACTTAACGTCAACACCACTCACACGTCACAACACTTCTCAAACTTACACACTCACATATGTGTTTAACTTGCTTGGAGCTTCATCCAAACCAGTCTGAATGTATCCCCTGGCCTCTATAACCTCATCTGATTCTGATTTTTGACTTTGCAGATTGAATATGACAAAAATGTCTTTAATTTTAACTCAATATATTTTCCTCCTTGCCCCCAATGTCTAGATTGCTCCTTTTGTTCTGGGAATATGCCAGGCATTTCCTCTGTTTGATATTCCAGCTTTCCAATAAGAAGTAGATTGAAGGTATGCGCTGTGCTGGCAGGGCTTACTTTCTCTGTGGTGCTGTGCGATAGCCTAACGCGTCCTGGAAAAGTAGCAGGTATTCCAAGGTACTGAAGTGGTCTGGAAATTCCAGCTATATGGACAAAACCACTATGGGGAGCAGCTCTGGTTCCTCTTTAGATGTAACAGTAAAGATCATCCAGATTTATATTCCAAAAAACCAAATATCAGATATTTTCAAAGTTGTCTTTATGCTCAAACTTGAGTATTTGTGAATTCTTGCTGAACATTGACAATTTTCTGTCATATTCAGAATCTCAGTCTGAAAAAATGTGAAAGCTGCAACCTAAAGATATTGCTGGTTGTACATCCCCATGTAGACATGTGTGTCTTGTCAGCCCATCCTTTCTGATGTTCATCTAACAATATTGGAAGGGCAGAGGGCAGGGAGGCTCCCTGTTCTCCACATGGTCCTGATTTTGCTTGTTAGTGATGATCCCCTGTTTAATGAACAGTCCCAAAGTTCCCACAGATCCTTGAAGATTTGGAATCTTTGAAGAAGAAGCCTACAGAAACCCCTGAAAATATTCAGAATCAGGGGGAAAAAAACGAGAACTCTTTGGTTGACTTTGGAAATATTTGTAGTAGTGCAATGTGGAATTCTGGATAAAAGCCATTTGCTGTCCTGATGTTTACAGTCCATGTGATGCAAAATAAAGGAAAACCATTACAAGGCAGTAGAGTTAAGCTGCTTTAATATTATAGCCATTATTACAATAACAGTATGATGTTGTTTCTGTTTTTAAATGTTTAAATTGCTTATTTAAAATTCTACTTAAAACTTGATTAACTGAAGAGTGTAATTGCTATTTCTAAACTTCTTTTTTTCAAATAGTTTTAATAACATTTTAATTTGATGCTCTACTCTTGTAAATAATGACAACAATAATAATAATAATTTGGTTTGATTTATGTTTTAATACTTTGTACCTTTTAAGTATTCTGTTTTGTATATGCTGTAAACTGGTGTGCCTCTTGTGCAGGTCTTTCTTGAAAAATACATTTTATCTCAGGAGATTTTGAATTTTAAATTATTTATAAAATAATTTTGAAATAATATGCAAAAAATAAATGAATAAATTCATATAGAGTTAGCAATACACTCACTGTAGCTCCCAAAATCTGACTGTTCAGGAATCTTGGTGTCCTGTTCATGGGTGATGGCATGATGGAATAGAGGATGGATGGAAAGAGGAACGCTTTGTTTGCAAAAGAGTTCCTTCTATTCGTCACTATGAAGAACAACCTTAACTGGCTGCAAGTGTTTTTCAAATGTTCCCTTTGGAGATTTTTCAAGCATCTCTTATTGGATGAAACCATTGGAAAACCCCAAATTTCTGAAGAGACTATACATCTTAAGACCTTATGAGCCCCGTGGAAAACTGTTTGTCTTTTTTTGATGTCATTGCAACCTTGACCTGTGTTGCCATAGACTCCACTAGACTCCTGAGGTGTGTAATGGTATCTTGCACCAAGAGGTTAGCAGTGGTGTTTTATCTGCCATGAAAATGCAGGTAAACGGCTCCAACCTAATGTGTGCCCTTAACCGCAAAGCTTTCTGTCTCACATGAAAACAAACAACACATTTTCTAGAGAAAATTATATCCATGTACTAGATGGTATACAGCAATACTTCTGTCCTAATTAATTAGCTTCACTGGTAAATCTCATCCTCTTATAGTTAATTACATCTTTAGCAATGAGTGATAAGTGTTTTGTATTTTCACCTGGATGTCAAGCTCCAAATTATGTTGGATCTTGACATACTTTAAGAGGCTATTTTTGTGTCCTGGTAATTCCTCAGACTCTGTTCTGTGCCAGGTATGAACAAGGGCGATGGAAACATCTGAACCTGTTTGCCTTGTTTGGCCGTCTTTACAAGAAAACAGGTAACATAAATATATTGTGCAGAGACACTTAACATTTGGTCTTTTGTGTGGTCACATTTTTGCGGTTTCACTTTCTATCTTTAAATACAAAGAAGGGACAGAACACGTCTAGTTTTGGGGATTTTAAAAAAGAAAAGAATATTTGAGTATTTCCATTCTAAGAGATTGGTCTCAGATGCTTTTCAGCATTTATAAACCCCTGCTGTTGGCATATGCTACTTGTTTGAGCAGTTATGCTAATAAACATAATTCTGGTTATGGTATCTCGATGCAGAGAGAGTAGTCTTCCAATTACAGAGCTACAAATCCTCTTTACAATGGCTGGCAGAATGAATTGATGTATTTAACAGGAAAGTACACATACCATACAAATATGCAAGAGTTTTACCCCAAGCTCCAATTAAAATGTCCCCTAAAAGATAAAATTTAAAACATCCAAATAAAAGTAGCCGGTTTTTTTTTTTTGGTTTTTTTTCAAACTCAGTTTACTCTCTGCTGGTCCTCCAGAAAACCCAGATGAGATATAAAAATAATCAAAATCATCAATGTAAATCAGTGGAAAGATTGCAATGTCCTGCACATCATTAGTGAATTTGTAGAAATCATCTGCAACAATTATGATATGGTCTCTAACAGTATTCCCCACTGCAAGTCTACATGTTTTAGAAGTGTCCCTCCTCCAACACATGGTTTAAAGAGAGTAAATATATTCAACAGCTTTTAATCAAGTATTGTGCTGTTTGTGCCTGATTACTGCAGTTCAAATTGTTGAGAGTAGTGGAGTTGGAAGTTATTTTCTGGACGCACCAGTACAACCACATTGTCTAAGAAAACAAATGTGAAACTCTGAGGTTCCCATTCAAAATAGTCAAAAGCTTAATTTGCTGTCTATTAGTGCACAAACAGCATGGGAGCCACGGTGCAGCTCTGGCAGTCCCAACACCAACAGGGAACTAGTCTGACTTAGAGTCGAGAGTGCAGATGCTGCCCTTGCTTTGGGCCTGCAGTAACCAGAAAGCCCTTCAAGCAAATCTGCAAGAGAAGTAGATATTTGGTCTGTCTTCAAGACATAACCCACTGAGAGCTTGTTGTCTTCTATCTGCGACAGTAAACCAAGGCTGCCTTTCAATAAGCTTGTCCAGGGATGTTGAGAGGTGACCCTTCCATAGATGGAACACTCTCTCTTGTCCTGTTTCTGAAAAGTCTGGACACCCTCCCAGTCTGTTTTTCTGATAACATTGTTCCAGTCAAGAATGCAACATCATACATGTCAGTCACAAAATCCCAACAATATGTGGAACTTTCAATATGTTAGAGAAATCCCGTCCACCCCTCTGAATTACCTCATCAACATCTGCCATAGTGATGGAATTGGTCTCCACAAATTGCTCAGACAGGGCCTAAACCATGGTGAACATGGTGACCAGATTGAGGAGAGCCTCAAAGTCCTGCCTCTATTAGCCAACAATACACTGCCTAGATGTTGTCTCAACCTAAAGTTAGACATCAAGTGGTTTAAATTGGGTATGGCTGTTGACCGGTTTTGATCCACCTTTGCCCATTCTGTGTGTGTGATTTGTGACTAATTAGTTCCAAAAATAGTAAATTTACCTTCACAAAAATATTGTGTATTATTTGAAGATGGATCATAAATAAGAAACAGTTTGACAAATCTAAATTTATTATTTACTGTTTTAGGTAATTTACTACTGTTAATAAAAAGTCAGTTTTACTGACAAACACTGAAGAAAATTTGTAAGACAATCATGTGTCAGCGCATTCTGTCGTTCTACCAGTGTAACCTGAAAACCTTTGTCCTATTTTTAACGTTTGGCGTGTTTTGCATTTGTTTTGCTTTTTTCGAAGCATGGTTGGTGTGCTTTGCAACTGTTCCATACTTGCAACCATTGCAAGATTGAGCAACTGTAACTTTGGACATTCTTTAAGCTCAACTGCACAATGAGTTTTGATGAAACACTAAAAATCATTGAGCATTTACAACAGACGACTTCTTCCACCACACCTTTATGATATCATTTGCACAGGTGTTCCTCTGGTATTTGTACAGTGTGCGTTTTTAGTTATCTTTTGGATGCCTGCTTTGCATCGTTTTCCCAAACAGCTCTGTGGGTGTGCACTTGAGCAGGGGAAGGTCAGAGGAACAAACTGTAGATGTGTATCAGCATGGGCTAATCACTACCATGTGCTTTTATGGCCACTTGCTTTATTTGTTGAGGCTGTTGGAATCTCAGCAATTAGCTTCCCTTAAATTTCACACACAGCCCCTCGTATTCATCACGTAAAATGTTCCACTAAAAGAGGAGCCGGTCCAGCTCCGAGCTCCCAGCTTGTCTCTTTTACTGCGCCTCTGGCTTTTACTGCCTCTGAGCTCAACCCGGTCTCTCCGGTGGTCCACAAGCCTGGGAAACAGACTCTGCTCAGATCTACTCAAACCCACTGAGGGGAAAACTCTTACTTAAGATCATATTTCCTTTCGTTCAAATGATCTCTTCTTTTTTTATTTTGACTGAAGGCAGAGCTGCTTATTGTGAGATTTTGTTTAATTTGGCATGGGTTATTATTTTGCCTAATTGGATTTTAATGAGATTTTAAGTCAGCTTTGTAAGTATGCCGGTGGGGTGCTATACCTCCCACCTGCAGGATTCACTTGAGGTTAATCCCATCCAGATCAGGACAGAAACGACCCTGTTCCTCCTTTCCAGTCCTGCATTTTTTTTTGTATAACCTGCAAGATAATTATACATAAGCTAAATTACCCATTATAATTTAGTTTAAATGTATTTGTATTTATTAATGAGTTTTACAATTTAAGTGACCTATAACAGGCATATATTTTTATTGTAGCTACATAATCCTATTTTCATGCTTTATAGTCAGAGCAAGGACACAGAAAACTTTAAAAGTCTGAAATTGCAAACAACCAAAATAACAAGAAAACCTTGCATACTCAATCTTACAAAAATAGTGACACGTTATTTAGATTCCTGGCATTGTACTTTTTTTTTATCCACTGCATGCTAAAGTGTCACTTAAAAATAAAACAAGATCAAATATCTTGATCTTGTTATGAACGTATCAAAGGACCAAAATTCATTTGACAATGTCACGGACTTTAGCAGAATAGCATATGATGGAATAAAACAGAAAAAAAAAACATTATCTGCCCCAACTAGTGAATGTCTCCATAGGATCAGCTCACATCCTTGTAACATTTCAAACTGTAGCTGTTTGGTTGTTGCAGACTGAAAATGTGTGTTTTTCTATTTAAGTAAATAGAAAGACAAGTTGATTACTTCAAGTTTCATGTTTTATTTACTTGAAAATTGTATAAAAAACAAAACAAAAAAAAAACTTAGTCATCAATTCATTCTTTTTTCTTGCTTGCTTTTAGAATTCTATTTATATCTTTGTATATTTTTTACAATTTGTTACATTTGTGGTTTGCGATTTTCTTTCCCTCTATTTCTTTGCTTTTTATTCTTTATGCATTTGCTTCTCTTTCTTTCTCTTTTTTGTTTCTTTATTTCTTTCTTTGTTTTTTTTTTCTCTCTCTCTACTTATCTATTAATTTGCTTATTTCCTACAAACCTATTAATTGGTAAATGCCTTGTGTTCTTTTTCTGTAACAGGTTTATTCCTGATATATACTTGCATTTTCTTGTATACCACTCTCTGTTTCAGAAGAGCTCATTTTGTTCAATGCTAAATTTAACTATCACTGGTATGATAAAATGTGTTTTAAGTCATCTGAGTCCATAAGATGAAAATATTCACATTTAGTGTACAAAAATGTTTCAAGAGTCTAGTGTCTTAACACAAAACATTACCAATGTTGAACTATGAAACTAGTCAAAAACTTTTTTACATCATTGTCCTAAAAAAGTTACGTATTTTCAGTAAAATAGCCCAGTCTGTATTATGTATTTATAGACTACGAAAATAAATTCCCTTTAGTTCCTACTTATGACCCTCCATGTTCAAAAGCATCCCTTCTTCTTTTCTCTCATGTCATCCATTGGGTTTTGGGATTTACATAATCACTAACAAATTCAGCCTGAATAGATGTGTGTTTCTAGTGCAAACCCACAGTTTGAAGGAATACAAAGGTCATGTCTAAGCTTCTTTTTTCAATATATTTTTTTAAGCTTTTCAAAAAAAAAAAAAAAACTCCATTAACATGCTGGAGTTATTGGAAGATTTATGGAAATGTTTTAAGATAGAAGTGTTATTATGCTTCCCTAGCTTTGTTGGGAGTTTGGGACATTTATATTAAATAGTAGTATGATCATGGTAGCTGGCGTAATGGTAATAACCAGTGACACCGTGAATCACATTGGAGAATAAAATTCTTGTTGCTTTAGTGGTTTACTCTGGCTGCAGCGTCTCTTCTTCTCTAAACTTTTATCTTATCAAAACAAAGGATTCTCTGAATATTTAGGTTCAGGGAAAAACCCTCCAGCAATTGTGTTTGTGTGTGCGATAGGAAGGAAAATATTTCCCAGAAGACTTGACAAGAAATTGCTGTCATTCACTCCCTGTCAACTGAATCTCGGGTGCAGAATGTCCTTTTGTTTCCTGTAAATTTTCTGCATCCAAAACTATGAGAGCTACAGTTGAAAGAATCACTCAAAGTTGACAAGAAACTGAAAGGGTTAACAAAAAGAATCTGAATTAGAAACTAATTAGTTTTTCTCTCATTTCCTCTTTTTCCTCTCATCAAACTCGCTCTATGGTTCAGACGGATTTTGCAGAGATGAAAAGTTTCACTACATTCTTTGATTGTCTTTATAGAGTTCCTTTCAGCATGTGTTCTGTTTATAAGCACTGTGTGTTTGTGCATGCAGGTGCACATTTTCCATGAAGTTTATGCATGCTCATACAGCTGAATCACTGGAAATTTGTACCTGTGGATGCCAAGTCCACAATCAACTGATGAAATTTTAATATTTATGCTACATTGCAAAACAAATTGTCTGACTCGGGGTTTGAATGTCACAATGAAGCACTTAAGGTAAAAGTAATTGGTACATACCCTGAACATATAACCAGCCACATTAACTACCCAACAGTCCACCTTTCTTATGGAATTAAATTTGAAATCCATCCCAAAGTTCAACCATGAGCTCTGCAGGAAGTTGAAGTCCCAGTTGTCCAATCACATGGCTTCAGAATTCACCTCGCTCCTTTACATCCCATCACCCGCCAGGACTGGAAATGGTGCAAATGCATTTTTACCGGATTACAGAACACCCCTGCACCACCTGTTGAAAACTTTAGAAATTGTTTGACAATTGAACACTAGTTTAATTTTCTTTCTCAAAATCTAAACAAATTTAGAGCATTAAATAGATAAAACTACATGTTTTAACTTACAATCGTAAAAGTGTGTATACACCATTATTTCATTGGTGTGCAACTACTACTGTAAATAATTTAGACTTTAGAAAAGATTGATAATAATGATCCTTTTGAATTCTGATGCAACAACCTTTATTACTTTTTTTTCCTTTTTTCCAACACCTCCAACCGTCTCACAAAATTGTAGAGTAACGGCTAATATTTGAAATTGAACTATTTGACCATCTCTCTCTATCTGTAGGGGAAGTGGGTCATTCTGAGAGGAATGCCTTCTGTAGTGTCTCCAACTTTCGCTCTACAGGAAGAGTAAGAGGTAGCTCCTGAGGGCGCAGAATTAGTGCGCCCTCAGGAGCTACCTCTGAGATAGATGTGTGTAGTTTGACTGGAGGGATGTGTTTTTTTATTTCAGAAATGTATTGAGGAAAACTTTGGTGAAGTGTAGAACTGGAGGAGGATTATTTGCTATTAAAATGTCTCATGTCAAAGTCTACTGTTTATCTCAGTCTTGGCTGATGGCACTGAAGAGTTCTTCCTTTAAATGTGAGACAGTCCTGGTACTTTTCAACAAATGCTATCCTGAGCTTTAGTAAAAGGCACTGCTTCAGGCCCCTTGCTAAGAGCTGTTCTCAAGTGGTACAGTCATAGGGAGAGCTTGGTTAGCTCACAGCTTTATATCTGTGTCACTGCATGGCCATAACCCATCTGCTCATATCCGCAATATGAGTGGATGGATCAGACTTTTCTTCTGTAGATATGACAGAAACCATTGTTTTTGGTCCCAAAAATGCAAGGATCTAGGTAAGCACCTAGACTCAATTTGCATAAAGATCACAAATTATGCGAGGAACTTGGGTGTAGCCTTTGACTTGCATCTACATTCTGATAACCACATACAGTATGTTACTGAATCATCTTTCTGTTGTATTAAAAACCTTACCAGAATAAAAAGCTTCATGTCAAAAGGGAACAAATACAACTGTATGCATGCCTTTTTTATTCTGTAGGTTACATTACTGCAAAAGCATTTATGTACCAGTCAGCTGCAGCTTATCATTTCACTGTCTATGATACCCAGACCTGACATAGATCTAAATTACCAGGATGCTAAAGCTCAAGGAGAAAGTTTGGTTGATTTTGATGATGGAAAAGACAAAAAAATTGAACAAATTGCAGGGTAATAACAATCATTGTATCATCATACAATATCATCATGTTTATGATAAATTATTATGCTGTGTACATTTTACTCTAGGGGCATACTGTTTAAGTATGTAAAAATTTGATTTATTGAGGTTATGCTCTGTTTTGTGGCTAGAGATTTTTTAAAATAATAATGCTGTCTGCTAATGTTGCTGATAAAGAACCATTCAGACTTTGTATGTTTTAATAAGAAGCATGCAAGCCTCTTTTCAAAATCTTTTGATGTTCGGATTCCCTTATCCGAGGAATTCACAAAGGTCACTATTTCCCACTGAAAGTGGCCAAACTTTGCTTCTGCTTTATTACACACGTACCCCTCTGGGTGTCTGTCCATGGAACAATGTGGAACAGCCACATTGAGACTGCCTTTCTCTCTCTCTGTCTCATAGCCAGAGGTGAGGCATCTGTTTCCTCTGTGGAGACACAGCTTTTGATACACACACTCATACTGACATGGCCATTCTGTTGACACTGCCTCTACCTTATCTCACTCAGTGGACACATTACAGAAACATTTCAAAGGCACACACCTCCGATGGATTCAGAGATTGGTGTGAGGTTTGTGTGATCTGTGAGTGTGCAGCTTCACAGTGGCCATGTGTATTGTTTTGATGACACTGAAAGGTAATCGCTTGTCCTCATTCTGTGTCATTTGGCCATGAGTTTATATGGGATTGTCCTGATGTTATCAGCATAGCATAAATAGGGATGACACTCTCATCTGATGTGGTCACCCTGCTGATAAAACTGTTGAGCTTTTCATCTGTGTGGCTGTGCTGTATTATACATTCATTTCTAGGTTTCTGGTGTTTAACTACATTTATGGTACTCTTTGGAGCAGGACTTTGTATCTCCAAAAATTACTCATATGGCTGCATTAGGAGACTGGACATGGTAGTGTCACGAGGAGAATTGCAACACTAACCAACCATTAATCTGGGATGAGATAGGGGTGCTATGGTCATGTCAGTGTTTGCTTCTTGATCTCAAATGTTGTCAAGGCTGAAAACAGGTGGATATGCATGTTTTACTTCTAAATAAAAAATGGAGATTTTGAAGTGGAAAAACATTTTGTGACCGATACAACGCTTTGGAAATTTAAAATTAATACAACAGATAAATTTATATGACTTTCACAAATTAAATTATAGCCTGCTGGGCAAAATATACTGTTTTTTCCCTTGTTAATTTTAAATGATTATGCAAATACAGCTAGCTAGATTAATGTATGTGGATTGTACTAAAATGTTCTGTAAGTGTTGGTACTAGTGTTTTCAATTGTTTTGCTAGTTGGCCTGTTTACGCATCACAAGTGTAGGCTCTTATTTTGGTTCTTTTTTGAATCATTGTAACCCTCCCCAGCAAAAGTTACAACCCGCCCAGTTAAGGGGACAACCTCTTTATTTGACATCAACGTTAGATCTTTCTTGCAAAGTTTTGAATAGGTGTCTCTTGTAGTTTATATAAATGTGTGAAACCTGTTGCTTCAACTATCATTAATTGAGAAAAGTGTTAAAACCATACATGGCTTCATTCATTTAAAATTCATGGGAATTAATTTACATACCTGTTGATCTCCAACATCTCCAAAGTGATGTTGGAGATCACTTTGTTTTGGTTTCACTGTATTGGTTGTGTGGGGATTGGCATGTCAGACTATCTGTTTTATTTTCATCTCTGGATCAAAATGTGTAATCCTCTTTTTTCTTGTGTTTGAAAAGTTTTTCTTTCAATTTCGCACTTCCTGCATATGGCATGTAACTTTGTCCAAGTGTCCGAGTTTCGGTTTCTACACTTAAATGCTTCAGACTTCTAACTAATTGGAGTTCCTCAAAATTAGATCAGAAATACTATGAAAATAATCCAGTTTTGGCATTTAATAGTCAAAATTATCCATGCCCATATGGTCTGCTTTTCTCGATCCACTGAAAAGCAGACCGTTTCCCTCCACTCCTGCTAAGAACTACAACTGGCAACATTCAAAATATTTGAAAAATATATTTGGATAGTCATTTTACCATTTATATTTACTTTTGTGGGTGACTCAAAACCTCAGTTTATGGCTATGTAATATCTGTATGTATTAATAATGTATTAATATTTACTTTAACACATCAATATTTATGAAATAAATTACATCTTTAATGTAACCATTAATTAGCAGGTGTCATGGCATGACTTATTTGCAATGCCAAAAGCCACAAACTGGACTTGGTGTTGGGAATTAAAAAAACAACAAACAAACATACAGCTATCATTTTAGTTCTGTATTTTTTCTTAAAGTCTTATTGGCACAAGCAGTGTCTTATTTATTTTGCTCTCACTGTGTATGCAAATTTTATGGAACCCATTCCTCCTTGACAAAACAGTCAGATGTAATATCCAGTCTTCATCGAAGTTTTTCCATTATCCCACAACTGAGTGTTATTTTTATTATTCTGTCCATCTGTCAGTCAGTCAATTCGTCCACCCTGCAGCAGATTTGGTACACAAGGTAGATTAGGACCTAACAAACAAAACCGAATAAACAAAAAGTAGCAGAAAAGCACCACTTAAAGAAAATTTTGAGTCAAACTTTATACATGTTTTAAATCTGTATTTTTAACAGTAAAGCTAAAAGTTAAAACAACATAAACAAAAAGGGAGAAAGACCTGAAAAGAAAACAAGTCATGCTTATTCTGTTTTTCATGTAAACTGTGCTTCTCTTACTTTATCTATCTGCTACTCTGGCATCTTTAGTCCATCTTATCTCATCATCCCAAAAGTTTCCTCATCCCTTCATCTCTGTAACCAACCATGTGAGATTTTGGTGATGACGTTAACAGGACGATCTGGCTATCAGTAACAGTAGCTTGTAGTTGATTTGAAAATGAGTTATCGCAGGAAACTCATCATGTGCTTCAGGAAATGGCCAGTGTGTTTATGTGTGTGTGTTTCACGTCTCCCTCCCTTCACTCCTGCTGTGGTGGTCAGATAACATTAACAAATCAACAAGCACTCAAAAGAGAGATAATGGGCACAGGGGAAGACGATGATTTTATCTGCTTTTGAAATATTATGTTGTGCCCATGTTATGTTTTGTGAAAATGATGAAGGTGCAGTTTCCCAGCTGTCCCCAAAGACCAGTGTGGTTTCACCAATGTCACACCACAAATTATCAGTGTTTTCTCAGTTTGACATGAAGGCAGACAAATGATCAGATCAAACTGATATATTATTTTTTAATATTACCTTTACCTCTAGCCTAACCAAAGAATTCATCTTCCTTTTCTCCCTAAATAAGCCCATGCTTGCACTCTTCAAAGTTTTTTTCTCATCCTGTGCTTTGAGTTGTTGAAGCAGGAGTTAGTTCGTAATCTATTTCTTCATCCAACTGTCCCAACATGTGAATGAGCCAATGTGATGATATCAGGATCCTGGAACGATCACACCTTAATGGCATGCAGCCATATTTGGCATAATGTTAGTGATTGCACCTGTACTTTACTTGCTCAAACATGTCAGAATGTTTGTAGTGAAAAGAAGTATCGATATGAAATGCTTTATGTAATCGAAACCCTTCAGTAGTTGGTGTGGGAGTGTTTTTGAAGTTGAAATATGAGACAGACAACATAAAACCCTAGAGAGGTTTGACTTCTCTAGGGCTTTTAATACCTTAACTCTCCTTGAATATTTAAGCTCACCGCAATCAGACTGCTGACATGCTGCACTTTTTTTCAGAGCCATAACATGAAATTTCCTTGCGTCATTGAGTCTTACGTTGATGGTTTACTTGAAGTTAGAATTCCCTATAAGGCTTGTTTGTAATTCTTACAAGGGACGTCAGAAATGTTTTTGTTTTCTTTGCATCCACAATTCGCCTCTACAAGAACATCAAACAATCAAATGTGTAAAAATCCCCTTAAATTCCCTGAAGGATCACGTGCTTAGATGCTCTGTCTAGAGAATAGAGTCAAATATCTCCCAAGTTACCTAATCAGTCCAGTGTTGATCCTTGTTTCATTGTCAGCTTTCCAAGCACCTGTTGTGCCTTCCCTTCAATGAATGGAGTTCTGCTGTTTGTGTGACAAAGCACAATCCATTTTTTAAAGGTTGGATGCGTATCTGCACTCTGCTCTGCTGCTTGGGAGGTGTTGCTCTTTCACTTGCAGTTTAGGGTTCATTGAGACAAAGTGAAGAAGGAAATCTAACTTCATAAAAACAGTAAATACTTTTTTGTCCCCACACACATTCGAATCTCATACACACACCTGTTCTTGATTGTCCAATTTGTGTGCAATGTAGTGGCCGCAAGGGAGCGGAGAAAGCGTAAACAGGCTGATAACATCTTAGATGATGTCATCGTGGCTGAAAATGTGCTGCAAACGGAGAGGCTGAGCCCGACATGGCTCTAAACTTCACTTCAGCTGTGAGAGGACAGCAAGTATTGTACATGCTGCGCTGCTTAGAGTGTAAACAGAGACTTTTTGTTGCAGAGCTGCTCCTGCTTTTAACATCCAAGGGCAGCGGTCGCCTACGTCAAAGGTCAAACTCAAGGAAGTCTGGAAATGCAATTCCTGAAGCAGCTTGACACCTGCACAGTGGACCTACTCCTCCTACATCTGCTTCTCTATTATATGTCAGCTGAAAGAAAAATGAAACCTGTTCACTTCTTTTTGCCACTGAATCTCCAGCCTTCTGACTCTTTCATGTTTATCTTTAGTTGGACAAGACAAAACACCTCATCTTCTTATCTCACCTGTGTGATTCCGGTTTCCTAAAACATTGCCAGGTTTTTTTCTTTATTTCTAGTAGAGATGAAACAATCATATCCCACAGTCTTAGATTGTGTAAAGTAAATGTGAATAATGTCATCTTCTTTTTCCATGCTTGGTGCCATCTTCACGTTGCATTTTAAACACAAACTGAATGTGTTCTGTTTGGATTTATGTAACCCAAACCAAAGTAGCACATATTTGCAAAGTTGAAAGAAAGGGATATATGATTTTCTCCCGTGTATTCTAATTTCCCTAGACAATAGCCAGCATGATTAATTGCCTTCAGAAACGGCCTACTTTGTAAATAGTCCGACAATGTAGCACCATGCAGATGAAGAAACACAACGGGCAGGTCTGGGGTAAAGATGGTAGAAGTTTAAATTAGGGTTAGGTTACAAAACGAAACCTTGAACTTTAAACATTCTGTAGAGCACTGCTCAATCTGGCACAACTGAAAACTGACCGAGATGCTCTGTTCATCTTAATTAACAGTCCAGATAAAGAGAGTTTGATTAAAGAGAAGAAGATAAGAGGCCAGACAAAATGTGCAGATGTGGTGACCACTGAATTACAATGTATATGATTCTTGACAGATAAAAAACTCAATAATGTTTTTCTATTTTTCTTTCTGAACAAATCATATCTCACAGTCTTAGACTGTAAGTAATCTAACAAATAATGTTGACAGAATTGTGCTTAAACAATTAAGATTACATGTTTGTGAGATAGTGAACAACAACCCACTCATTCCTCCTTGTTTTTTTTTTTTTCTTTTTATACCACTTCACAGTATCCGGCTTTCCACAGATCTGCCCCCTTTTCTTTGGCACGAAATACTTAGACATTTTGGTAACACTTAGTCATGTTTGGTGAAGGATATGTAAGTAAATCTAAACAGTCAGTTGCCCTGTTAAGTTCGTAGCCGGCGTTCACATCTTCCCCCTCGTCCACCTGATGTTTGTTTTTCTTCCTGCCTTTTAAAAGACGGCTAAATAAATAAAGAGCTTTTCTGGCCCTGCATCACTCATTTCTCTGCTACTGATATCCTCGCTCTGAGTGATGGGGGTGTATGTCTATAAATTCATCTATTTCCAGATGTGCTGCAGCTATACCAGGATCATTTTTTTTTAAAAGTAAAAAAAAAAAAAAGAAAAAAAAAATGTCCTAGTCTCTTATCCCGTCTCTCCATTTTCAGAATTCATCTCAGATTAGCCTGTCTCTGCTATATTTAACATTGCTCAACTGATTTCTGTGTGTGCATATTTGTGTTTGTGTGTGCTGTCCCTTTTTCCCCCAAAAATGGTAAAACACCCACAGCAAAATGAGAGGGCTCCTTTGAGAAATGTGTTTCTCGTGTTCTCACGGTGTAAAAATGACGCTATCGCCAAGCTCCAAGAATCAGCAGCTTTGTCCTCATTACATGGCCCAGGCCCAGTTTATGTGTGTAGGTGCACGCGCGTCTGTGTGTGTTTCTGTCTCACTGTGACTGCATGCATGGGCAATTTATTTTGCAATGTGTGTTTTATGCTTAAATAGTGAATGACAGTCTTTATGAGACCCATTTCCCTGGTAAAAAAAACATGGAGAGATTGCTGAACTGCTCAAACAGCCAGAGGTCACAGCCATGTTCAAGTGTGTATTTGTGAGTGGGTGGACTTCCCCGTTCATGTGACTGTGTTTAGATATAACAGCTCTCTGGTAATATAACAGGGGTGAGTTCAGGCTTGATTGATTGATGGAGATGTTATCAGTTTTATGAGAGAAGTAATTTTAGTTTTATGTTAGATCTGAAATTGTTTGTTGATATCATTATTTGGATTCTCTTTCTCTAATCATTTTATTAAAGCATAATTTTCTGTGCCGGAATAGCTACCAAAATCTGCTGATATTACTAAAGATTTGTTTGCAAAACCAAAACAAAACCCCAAAAGTCAAACCAAGGAGTCTGCAGCTGTCTTTTACTCAGAGTATGACCTATTTAGCTGAATGCTGTCAGCAGGGATTTTCTGCTTTCGCGAACACTCCATTGTTTGTTTTGCTTTACCAACCACTGAAACAAACCCATCAGGAATACATAGAGGATTAAAGTTGCAAAAACACTTCATCTTTGATTAGGGTTGTCTATCTTTGTGTCTTTCTTTTCCTTCCTGCGTTTCAACTGCAGCACTTCAATGACTGTGAGCTGCACTTGAGGACTAATTTTGTAAACAGCAAACAAGGTTAAGCTATATAAAATTAAATAATTGGAGGCATTGGCTTTAAGCCTAATTTTCTGAAAGGGGCCAAATCAAACAAGGTACTGTAATGTAACTTTTAGGTGTTTTCTATTTCTTTATTCAGTCCTAATATTATAAACAACATAGGAAAATAATAGTTCTTAGCACATTCATAGGTTAGGTTAACAGTCATAAAGGACACAAGGAATGAGCATTCTTTAAATACTAGGTGTTTCTTGTTTGATGGGTGTAAATGAAAAATGAGCAACTAAAATAATAGTGAGGTCCCTGCGCATAAAAGCGCCACAGAAAATGATTTGTCTGTGTAATATTGTAACCAAAATAACTGCAAATGACACAATATAAACTGGGTCAAAACAAGGGTGGCTGCTCAGTCAGCTCAATCTTCCCAGTTTTATGCATCCGGAGAACAGAATTAACATCGTCTTAATTACTGCTAGTGTCTCTCTCTGTCTCCTACCAAAGTCCTGGCTGTTCTCCTTTTGCTTACTTTTTTGTTTTGTAGCTATTTAAACAAGAATAAAAAGGTGAAGATGTAAAATGTCTAATCATTTACAACATGATCGATCAAAACATGAACATCCAAATATTGGGATTTTCAAACAATTTGAACTCATTCAATGAGACAAATTCTTTCAAATTAATTTCATTTTGGAATTGATTTGCAGAGCTAGGGACAGAATATTTTTGCTTTTTTTAAGCCAACTCATCTTTCTCTGACTTTTAAACCTTTAAACTAAATGTTGCTAGTGACGTTTTATTTTAAAATAATGTATTAGCTCTCGTAAAGAAGTTGATTTTCTGTCAGACTTGGCGGGTAAAAGATGCTATTGGGTTAGAAGTTGTCTCTGAGTTCTAATGAACTTGAATTTTTTGTCCTATTTTTTAAAGTTATCTAAGTTCAAAGGTTCATATATTTGTAACCTTTAGATTTAGACAGCTTCTACTCTAACTGTGTAACATATTGTTTATTTTTTGTTTGTTTATTTTCTATGAATTTTCTCTTTTGTCAGAACCAGAAATAGTAATAATGATGTGAACAAATGGACAATTCAGAGATGTATGCAAAATATAAGTTTTTAAAAATTACCTGAACCCTCAAAAGAATTTGAAGATTCTCCTTTGAAACTGAGTTTTCACACAAAACCAAATCAAAGAGAGCATCAAAGAAACCATTACATTGCCACTAGAATATATTGTTACCCACACATTAGTGACAATGCTGTACTAAAAATATCTCCAAAGCATTATTGAATATAATAAGGCAGCAAAAGGTGAACATTAAGTCACAAACTCACTTGTAACATTTAAATCGTTCCTGCTCTTCTATTCAGGTTTTGACTTTTGTTTTTGCACCACAAAATTTCCCCAGAGCTTCTCGTGCTAGCAGAACTTTTCCTTTCTCAAGAAACAGTCAAAGCATGCAACTGCTAGTCAATGAGCAAAAGTTTGTCATATCCTGTGAAAATTCACATTAAAGCCACGTCATCTTTCATATTAGGTGCGTAAGATTCAGGAGTGCAAGTCCTGAATTCAAGTTTTTGCTACCTTGTTTTTGTACCAATAATTAGAACAACCTCTGCTCTGACGGGTGTTTTCTGTCACATTAGTTTTTATATTGATTTGTCCACAGGGATCAGATCATCACCCTTCTAAACGATCCAATTAAAATCCAGTTTCATTTTTCTGTCAGAAGTCACCAGTTTTTACTTAACATGTGCTTTTATTTCAAAGAGTTCATAATACCATACACTAAGCAAGGTTCCAAAACTTTTGGAAAGGAATTTGCTTACAACATAGCATGTTCTTTACAATAGTCTGTAGTTGTGATGTACTTTTGAACATTTTATTTATTTATTTATTTATTGTCTTTTTGTACCAAAATGCTCAATTTTAATCTCATCTGACCAAAGCAGACAGTTCCAGTTCAATTTCCTCTGTTTTTGACTCTTGTGTTTGGCTTTTGTGTGAATGAAAATTGAAAATGTACTCAAGAAGCAGAGTACCAAATAGTGAGATGTATCTCTGTCCGCCTTTGTGACCTTTCCTATATAATAATGTGAAGTTAATTGCTGGTGCGAAGCTCGGCCAGCAGAAACACAGTCAAAGTGAAACAGAAAAAGCCAGAGTCCAGTAATTCCTGCGTCATTCCCGACCATATTAAAGCATCATGTGTGTGAGAGCCTGCGTGTGTGTTCAGGGTGAGGTCAGACTGTAAATATAGCCTCCTCTGTGTTCGACGTAAACTGCCAGACAGTCTGGATGTCCGACAAGGAAAATCCCTGCAGTCTCTGACTTTTTTGGTAAAAATGCAACAAGGGAGAGCAGAGCTAAGAGTGAGTGGAGATGGGGAATGTGTGCTTGGAAGTTTGGGGGTGGAGGGGTTAGTGATTTCAAACATCTCTAAAAATAGCTGTCTGGGTTAAGAACTAAAAAAGAAGTGTTTCTGCTAAAAATCACAGATCAGAAGCAGCACTTTGGATTATGTGCTCTCCCTGAGGTGGAGCCTGGGAAAGTTCGTTGGTTAGCATGTTACTGTGTGTGTGCGTGTACATGTATGTAAATGTAGTCTCAAATTAAATGATTGAGGTTCTTACTTGATTTTACACAGAATCTGGTTGGACAATTCTCCAGTTTGGTCTTGTTTGGCTTAGTCTGCTACAATTGTACGTCAGATGGCCTGGCCTGCTGCTAGCTGTTTGATTTGGGTCCTTTGTGTTTGGCCTGTAGCGGAGCAGCCTGTATTTCTGTTAGAGCCACCTCTAGCTTTTACTCACTCAGAAGTTTGTGGAAAGCAGATACCAAAAGAAATCTGGATGTAAAAAATAATAAAACCCAGGAGAGCTCAAGAGAAGGATGAAATTAAAAGAAATACACAAGTCAAATGTCTTATTATTTTCACGAGGCAATGTTTGACTCATATTTTCATGAGTCAAACATTGATATAAGGCAGACAAACCTTGAACACAATTAAATTAAACTTTTTATTTAGTATGGGGAAGTTATCCATATTTTTTAAGGCCTAAAGTTATTATTAAATTTAATACATTTTCTTATCCAAAGCCTACTTGCAAGGCCACCTCTTGGAAAAATAAGCTGAAAATCTAAGACTTTACACTATTCTAGATAAAGTCAGGGATTAGATCTAATTGATATGCTTTCATGTGACCATTCACTGATTGTTAAGGTTCTAAAACTCTCTAACGTGATTGGATAAAAACAATTCTACAAGAAACAGGACACCCTCTTGCTGTCCTGCATGATGTGGTTTGTAGTTTTGTTAGACCATAATGACACCCAAATTGCTGAACCAGAACTACAAATCATGGAACAAACAATTGGTACTGCCACATTTCTCAAAAATAAAACAAAACAAAAATTGTAATATGTCAAAATTCCTCCCCAGCAGTTCTGAAATATGACCAGTGATTTCAAAAACTTGATGTCAACACTTGCCTACAAGGGTGGCACATCCATTTATTACTTTTTGGGAGGTAATTACTTTTTCTCCTTCTATCAGGTTGGTTTGGGTAGCTGCATTTTATTTTTATTCAGGTTAACTTTATTTGATGTCACACACCAAGAAATCACCAAAAATCATTAAAACTATGTTCCATGAAACTTCCTTACCTAAATACTAAACAGTACTTGGCTGTCAAAATATTTGTGCTTGTCTTGAGTGTGTGTCATTGTTGAGGCAGCAGCAGTGGTGTGTCATATAACTGTGTTTAGAAAGGCAAGACAACCTCAGTTTTCTCTTCACTAACACCTAACCAGAGCTGCAACGGGAAAGTGGAAGTGTCAAAAGATTTTTTCAGATTGTAGAAGCAGAAAGAACAACAGGATCCTTTGAGCAAACAGTGTCAGTGGCAGCTGTCAGACATGTTCATTCTTCTCTTAATCCAGTACTTAAGATTACCTTCCCCTTCTATGGAATGCTGCTTAACACGCACACCCCGCACAAATATATATATATATATATATATATATATATATATATATATATGTACTTCTATGCAATTTCTTCAGGCTGATGATGCTTTCTCAGTAAAGCACATTTCAGCAACAAGGCAGTTCAGAGTGCTTCACATCATGAAAATATAAAAACATCATAAACACAACATACAGTCAACACTTGTGAAAAACCGTTAACAGACATCGCATTTTGTCAAGTGCCATTGTTAAAATCATCAATACCCATTAAATATGTTAGTCAGTATTCCACTGGCCACAATGGACACACATGTTGGTCAATATGTGGTCAGTGTCCTGTATTTGTGTTTATAAATGTGGGTTACATTCACTTACAGAGTAAGCATGTCTTTGTCAGGGTGCCAAACAAAAAGTTTACATGATGTAAACTCATGTTGCAAAGAAACTAGTCATCTAATTCAAATATCTTCATCTTCTAGTATTCACTTTGTTATCATATGTTTATATACTGTATGGTCATAGCGTATGTGTTTTTCCAGATAATTTACTTATGTGCCTAAGATTTGTATCCATTCAACTGAGGATATTGTAGTGACCTATAACATTTGCATATTTTGCTCTACTTTAAACATTTTGTACATACAATAAATTACAGCTGCTGTTGTTATGGTCACACCTTGTGAAGAGAATGGTGATATGCTTGACAAGTATGGCTACAATGACCTGTGGAAATAATTGGAAAAAAGAACATCAATATGATTTTTTTTTTTTAATTCAAAACATTTTCTCCCATGAGATAAATGTACTTCACCATCTCAGATTAGGTCACCCTACTAATCACCCTTGATGAAGTTTTATTTGAATTGTGTGGATAGAATAATAACTTAAGAAAGAAGATCAATAGCTTAAACTAGAATTAAGTGTGTATTTTGTATCAATTAAAACTCACTCAAGGATTAAGCACAGCCTGTCTGACTATCTTAGTTTTTGCATTGAACTCTTTAAGATCTGCAGCTATAAGTCAAATTTAGCAGGAGACTATTGCTAATTAAACAGTTAAACTGAGAGATGAATTGATCATCAGTAGATGAGACTCCTTTTCAAAAGCAGGAATTTGATTGCTTTGTAGTTACTATACATTGTTGTTCCAAGTTAACATCGTAAGTATCAATGTTGACTTCTTAGCTATTGGGAGAATAAAAATGATAGCTTGCTTGGAGAGATTTCCAGGGGAAAGACTAATGTTTAAAATGGAGTTACCATTGTGCAGCGGATCATATTGGAACAAAGTCCATTGGAGAGATGAAACCAAAATAGAGAGGTTTGGCCACATAGCACAGTGCCATGTGTGCAGAAAGCCAACCCAGGCTATCGGCATAAACATCTCAAACCAGCTGTCAAGCACGATGCTGGAGGAGGGACGATTCGGGCTTGTTTTGCTCGTCTAAGAACTCAAGCTTGGCACACACTGGGTTATATAAGTGGTGAAGCGGTGTATCAAGAACTGTGAGCCAAAATTCCTCTACAAACAATGGAAAAGACTGATAGACTTGCAGAAAATTACTAGATCAGGTTATTGCTGCTAAAGGTAGTTCAACCAGCTGTACTTTTTCCCCATGTTTGTGGGCTATGACAAACATCAGCTGTAGTGAAAGTCGACATCAATGACCAATAATTTGGCACGGTCTTTAGCATTTTCTTAATTTGTGTAATCCAAATTAATGTTAAATTAAAGAGTAAGCACATAAAGTAAGACTTAGTTATATATAAACATCTACTGTAGGAAGAGGTTATCTAGCATCAGTCTGGTACAGAGCCTCAGGCCGTTTTAGAGTTGTAATTTCATTACTGTTTGCCTAATCCCAGTGCAAGATGGCTGCATATGATTGCCCATGTGTCCGGAAAGTTGTGGCATATGATGAATGTCTGCCTGAAAAAAGCAGTTGATAAGACCGCCTCATGACGTACACTACAATGACCTTGTTTCGCCTTAAATGTGACACTTTATTTGTTTTTCTTGTTAAAGTGCGTGGTGGATATCCACGTGAATGTCTCGTATCACAGCCATAAGTGGAGGTCATTAATCTCATTATCAGTGCTAAGAGGTGGGGCGGGCAGACTTGGAGCTCTGTCTGCTTTTTGAATAGTAGCAGACACAGATCTGGTCCATGGCAAAATAAGATCATTTTTCAACTTATTTTTCTGGCTTTAACACTGTTGTTTGGCAGCTCTGCAGTCATGCTATGGAACTGAGCTGAGAAAATCTAAAGCTACAAATGATCTGGAAAAGTCTGGGATGTAAACCTCTTGAAACACTGTCCCACAGTCAAGGACTGCGTTTTATTTTACCAGGCAAAGGTTTCTTGCACCTAAACAATATTCCCGTATTTTAATCTTGTATAAGCACAATCTTCAGTGTATTTTGTTGGTGTTTTATTTTGCAAAACAACATAACATATAATGTATGGGTTTCACTTTTTTTTTTTTATGAATAAATCTAAAAGGTGTGATGTAATTCTTCTGGGGTACGTTTGCCAGTTTTACGTTTTAGTGGCTGACATTGTTGGCTAGCATTAGTAATAGTACTAATGCTATTTTTATTTGATAATAAAAACAGGATCTTTGAGAGGCCCAAGGATTGGCATTTTGATTTAACCTCTTAACCTTACCATGTTTTTAACTTCTCAGAAATGTGTCTGGTGTGTTCCTCGGTTGTCATGCTTCTGCTGATCACTAATGTTCACTAACAAGCCTTCACAAAACAGATTTATTTGAGATTTAACAGAATTTCTATTTTGGGTTGTTTGTCTAAATGTGGGTGAAAGCAGTCACTTATTTTTTAAAAGTTTTTACAAGCGACTATACAATGACATGCTTCTTTCTGATGGACTTTCACATAAAAGTTTTATAAAATATATTGTTTGTATTATATTGTGACAAATTGTCAAAAGGTTTAAAGACTATGAATATTTTTTGTGTTTTTCTTTGACACTGCCATGTGTGGTTCGAGTAGATTCTGTGTGCATGTTTTGTGCATTTGGCCACATGTGGATACCTGTGTGTGAAACCATGGGTTAACGGCATTAGCAGGCTGTGATTGGGTCTGATGGCTTTCTGCCGCCATAATAGCTACTCTATTAAGTGTTTACTGTGAGCAATTCCACATGTCAGCTGGAGTCAAGCAGCGGGAGAGAAGACTGAGGAGCTGTGAGCCTCGTGAATGCTGGGAGTGAGGCATGTGGGGAGAAGGGAGGACTGAGGGGTCAGTTGGCCGCAGAGGAGGGAGGTCTGATAAGTCATTTTCCCTAAGCTGTGGTTGGATCTGATTTTAGGCTGAGGACTCCCAGTTTCAACACTCCAATCCAAAGATCCGTTATTCTGTAATTACATTTCATAAAATATAACCTTTCTGTTCCTCCTCTGTCACTATGCTTCTCTGCTTTTTCTGCCTGTGGAATTATAGTGTTGAGATTGCTCTTTGTGACCTATTCAAGAGTATTTCCAGTTAGCTGGGTGCCTTTGGTTTATGCCAGGGATTTTCCCGCAACCTTCAGTTGTGCAGTGTCTGCTCTCTCTGACAGACGATCTGCCAAGGATTTATGATGATAAACAAATGGAGGGAAAAAATGATATGTAATCGATTACAAACACAATAAGTTTAATTCAATGGTAATATTTGAATTTGCTAAGCATTTGGATGTAAAGAATTGCTGTCCTTTTTTTGTTTTTCTTTTGAAGAGTTTGATAATAGCATCTTAAATTTTTTTTTAGGCCTGCTTAAATTCTTTCAATAGTATTTTGGGTTTTGTTTATTTTTTTAACATTTCTACATTTGTTTCTGTTTGTGTAAGGTTTGTGGACATTTTTCACCATACACTATTGACAGGCACATTTGTAAATTATGCCTGATAAACCAGGAAAATCTCAGGCGGAGGGTCAGATCTGTTGCATAAGCTGAAGAGACAGCAAAAGGTTTTAGCTGGCTGTGCTCTGAGTTTGTCCCCAGTTTTTCATTCCTTTAAGTTTTTTTTTTTTCTTTTCTGCAACTTTTATGACACACTATCTCATCCATTTTTCTGCAGTGCTATAATGTAATAGATCATGATAAAATTAGAAATAGTGCACATTGTGTATATCAACCAAAAGTTGTTGTTTTTTCTATAGAAACATTGTTTTTTGTTTAGTAAGTTTCTTCTTAAGTTAGCAGATTACAATCTTAAGCATCTTGCCTTAATGCATATGGTGCTTTCTGTTTAAATGGTAATAACATAAACAATCCAACACTAATTTAGTAAATCTTGGATGGTATTAAGTGGCAGTATATATCAAAAGGATACTCAGGTTGAGAGGTTTGATAGCAAGTATGAAGTTGTTTTAACATGTGTAGATGGGGAATGTTGGATACAGTATAGAGTGCATCATAGTATATTATCATATTGAGAACTGTCACCTCTGTCAGTAATACTTTCCAAAACCTTCTTAAGTTAGTATTTGTCTATAGTTTTGAACAAGGTTGTAACATGTGTAGAATATGATCTTTGACCATTCCTTTTTGGTTTTCTTTGTAGATTTGTATATAAAGTTTCAGTTTTTTTTTTTTTTAAGTGATTGCTTGTTTCTATGAAAGATAAGATAATAATATTGAACCTGGCACAGTCGTTTGTTGAACAGATTCACCAAATTTAAAACTTCATGATAAAATTTTGTTTGCTGTTTATCAGATAGTTAATGAAGCAGCACAATCCTGTGAGCCCCTGAGAATGTGGAGGGACAGCAGTGGGGGAAAAATGGAAAAGGGGCTGACGTAAAGTTGGGAACATAAAAAATTTGAAAGGTCGGAAGCCAAAGCTCTGAGCAGACTGAGAAGAATAAAACGGTCTTCACATATTTCACTTCACTTTATTTCCCTCTACAATAAAAATACACATCGTATTATTTATTACATTTCCTGGTTAGAAATCAGCGGAGGCCATATCACTCAGCTCCTGCCGTAAACATTTTCTCTGGCTGCAGGAGAAGCGGAGCCGCGTTCCCAGCTCCCATCATCACGACCATCCAGTTTACTGCGGGCTATACATCCATCAGCGTGCTTTGCAGGAAAGGGAGAAGGAAAGAGCTTGCTTCATTACAAGTTCAAATAATCAGCCAGTCAGATGATCAAAACAGTATTACAGTGTAGATGTCAGTGTTTGATGTTTTACAATTTCCAGTGATAATTAATTCTGTTCACACAGAACACAGAGAAGCTGAAACCTTTCAAAACAAAAGACAGAAATTTTCAGACCAGATTTAACATCTGTAGTCCAGCTTTTTGATGGAATTTGTGTCCCACGTGTTTATTAAGTGAATTATGCAATTCAATTCAGTTTACTTACATAATGCCAATTCACACTAAATATAATCTCGTAGCACTTAAGAAGACAAATGGTTCTCATTCATATCCAGCTGCATAGAAACAAATTATATCAAAAGGAAATCCAAAAGGAGGGAGGTGTAAGATTACTTTTTCTTAGAAGAAAAAATAAAGTTCAAAGAATCAGTGGCAGCATTACTCTGTCAGTAAAGTTAACCAGAAAAGAGAAACAACTCTGCACAGTCACAAGTCAGGGTTACTTTCTATGGAAAATAAAAACAAAGAGACAAAGGTAAAGACAGTTGTTTCTTTGTCTCCGTTATGAACCGCTCTCAGACAGGAAATGGCGGGAGAGATAGAGATAGAGAGAGAGGGAAGAAATGTAGGAAATGCCTCAAGGTCGGGATTCCACCTCTGGATGGAGGACTAATAGCCTCTGTATGCGAGACGCTTGCTCTACCGCTACACCTTTCACAAATCCTGAAAGTACACATGATTAATGGCTCAGTTAATGGCTCCATTCATAAATGAAACACAGCCATACACAGAGGGACTGTGCCAGTAGTACTTTCTGTTGAACAGAAAATCAGAGTATGTATAGTTATTGGCAGCAATAGCTCTCTGGACGGCTCCTTCCAGGAGCAAGACACTGACAAACACAGGATCACTGAACCAGAAAGAACTTTCAGTGAAAATGAAAAATAAAGACTCAACACAAAGTGAATAGCAGTAATAGATCAGTTTGTGTCTTCCTTCAGACAAAAGACAATTGAACACAGAACCACTCTGCCAGCTGTGCTTTCTATGCCTCTGCCTGTAGTTGCACTCAATACAATGTGAAATCTTGTTCAGGACCAAAGATATTCAATAATGCAAACTTGACTTGCTACTAAAAACATAAAATTTCTAAAATTGTTGTTGATCTGCTCTGTGTCACATGTTTTTATTCCCGTGTGCGTTTGGTTTGATCTGGGATGAATCGCTCTCTTAATTTATAAGAATAGAGATCAGAACAAAGAATCATGCCAATAAAGTTGTTTTTTTCTTCAATATCAAAATTTTCCGTAATTATTTAAATTTTGTTTGACATTTTACTGAGATTAAGTTATGGAGTCTTCAGGTAATGTAATCCAGGTTTACATTACCTGTAATGTAAACCAGGTTTACAGGTAATGTAAACTTGTATTTGGCATAAAATCTTTAATCAAGTAATTTTTGACTTAATCATTTCTGGGGGGTTTAAAGATTTTTGTGTCTGATTTCACATCTTAAACCAATAATCGACAAAAGAAAATAGATGTAAGTTAATCTTTTCCTCCCCACCTTAACCAGCACAAATATTTGAAGCAGCAATAATCAGATTTGGATGCTGCTATTATTATTATAAAACATGCTCTAATTGGTTTGTTGCTCAGTCACTCCAACATTTAGGTGACATATTTGGCCTCTGTGACAGTGTGAGAGAATCTGTTTTGTTCATCAGGAGCCAAGGAGTGAGAGGTCAGAGGTCAGGCTCAGGGGAGTCATCAGTGCTGAGCGGTCAGATGACCCTAAACGATCCTCAAATAGGAAGACTTCGCCTCCCTGAGGAAGTTCATTCCATCACCACTCTTGTGTGTTTGTGTGCGCCTGCATTCCATGTGCTTATCCAATAACACAATTAGTATATATAGTCCTTAATATAGTCCTTCAGTTCCATAGCATACCAACTTTCAGAAAGCCTGAAGAACTACGGTGATAGGAAAACAGAAAAGACTGGCTGCCAGGAAGAAAAACATAAAGAGATAGCCAATCAGTCCAGAACTTTGCAATTATATTTCTAAATCTGCTTTTGGATTCTACATGTATAAGGAGGAGACTGAAGCCAATTGATTCATCTGTCATTTTAACTTGCACTTAGATTTAATGTATAACTTTGAAAGAACTTTATCCCAAATGGCCAAACAATGTTGGAGAAAAAGATGACTCACAGTTGCTGACTCATCCATGTTAGGTATGATAATCACAAGAATTGATTAACAATATCTTTTTTTTATTATTATTCCTTTGAGAGGTAGAATTTGATCACAGAAATAAAATTAAGGAGTTTCTGGTGTCCAGCATTTTGGATTTTTTTTACATTAATGAAAGACACATCAATAAATATGACTGCAAGGAGAAGATAGCATCTGCTAAATGCTCTGAGCGAGGCAGACAGCTTCTGCTTCACATCATAAAGCATCCTGATGTGGCAACCATATGCACACATGTTCAGATTCCAATGCAAGCTACTGTTGCAAGTGGAGCACATAAACTGTCTTGATAACACTCCTCTGGGGCAGTTTTTCCAGCAAATTAGTCCTGCTTTTTTCATTTCTGTTCAAAAATTATGAGAACCTGTAACTGTTGTGCAGCAACTCTCATTTTCATTAGTTGAGGTAAAAAAATGTTTTGCAAAAGGCTAAGCTGACAGTAAAGAGTAAAATAACCCAACCGCAGCTATGTGGGAAAATAGCCTTGGGTAAAATCCTGTGCTTAAGCTAATTAATAGTTGGAAAGGCGCAATGAAGTGTGTATGGTTTAAGATTTGTTTCTAAGTCTACATTTAACAAATGTGTTTCAACAAACCGTTGGACAACAGGAATGGAACACAAAACAATTCTTTTTTTTATTACCAATTATCAGAACTTAGATTTAACAGATTTTTTTTTACTTTATTACATGTGAGAGCGCAAATATAAAGAAAAGTTAGAAAGTGAAAGTATTTATCAATAAGTGTTATCCATTCATTTAATTGAAATAGCATTGAAAACTTTAAGTATTCCAGTAACTCAATTCACTTAGTAAAACACACTATATATGTATTTGTGATTGACAAAATAACCATTCCTATTAAATAATAAAATATATATTCTCTTCATATTCTGCTGCGTTTTCTTGTCCAGTACTCATATTCACAGTGAACCACACTTCTTTTCGTTATGTAGCTATTACTGCTAACTTTACAGGGTTTTCTTCTTCACAACAGTTCTGCCTACACAAAAGAACTTGCTCTCATTGTCCCCAGTGGACAACTGCAGTACAACAAGCACATACATAATATTAAACAGAAAATGGCAGGATGCCGAACTTGCAGCTGTGCCTTTCAAAGCAAATCAGAAAACATGAACACAGAACACAAAAGGACCCAAATTTCAAGTTAAGATGAGAACATTTTCTAACATATTCATTTAGTTTTTATTTCAATTTTGACAATAATTTATTTGATGAAGTATTAATTATTTGTTAATAACTGTTTATTTTGAATGAAATGGCTTTCCATAAAGAAAACTACATCCATTATTTTCTAGTAAACCCTAGAATGAAATAGCATATGGCTTACTTTCACACCATCACTGCTGTATGAGTTGAAATAAATATACTGAATCAAACTGAATTATATTATATGCTATATTTTCTTTATTTTAAGAAAAATTTTAATAAAGTTCACAATGCCAATAGCAATTAGGCTCATATTAAGCTAGTTTTGTGACCATCTTTGATTTTAGAGACGCCTGTCTGTCTGTCTTTGTGTTCCTTATGACTCTCTTCTTGCTATCTTGAATGTCCCAGAGGTCCGCAGTTCTGCTCTGCTGGCGCCACATATAACAGTATTTTGGGAGTAGCAACACTATTACAGTGTTTTTTAAAACAGTTGTGCACCGCTTCTTAATGCTTGAGCTTTTAAGACCACATGCATTTATATGTGTGGCAGTAGCACACTGGGGCCTGTGGGAGTGATCTGGGAGTGATCAGTCATCTTTTCCCACAGTTTGTGTCCCATGAGTCTCCTTGGTGACGTCAGGAAAGAGGTACAACCGAGTGCCCTGCTCAGAGGTCGCAGGTTCACTTCCTGTCTGTCAGAGTAGAGCTGGGCAGTGTCCAGAGTGGAGCACCAAACTGTCTTTATGATCTTTCTGTGGCTTGACCTCCCTGTTTCTGTCTCTTTCAGGCTATGTGGCTGATGCTGCAGTCAGAGGAGCCAGACGATTTTGTAATCGCCACGGGGGAGGTTCACAGCGTGAGGGAGTTTGTGGAGAGGGCCTTTAAACACGTGGGAAAGACCATTGTGTGAGTGTTCACACACAAATACAACACAACACAAGTCACTTTTATAATGTGTAAGATCACAGCCTGAAAGAGATTAATATCATCACTTCAATACCTTAAATTGAAAATGGAAGCTTCACTCACTGCCCTTTTTTTTTTTTCCCCCCTTTTTTGTCAAGCAGTCAAAACCATAACATAAAGGGGTATTTGAGTGTTCATAATGCCTGTTGTAGTAGTTCCAATTTGACTTAAATACTTTAAAGAAAGAAACTGCAAAAATATCAGTACAAAAAAGTATAAACAGAAAAAAGCTTCTTTATGTGGATTTTATCATATTCCAGGTGGGAGGGGAAAGATGAAAATGAGATTGGCCGTTGCAAAGAGACCGGCCTGATACATGTGAAGGTGGACCCAAAATTCTTCCGTCCCACCGAAGTGGTAAGCCAGGTTTCTTATTGTGTGTTTAGTGTAGCATTTTTACATGCAACTATTCAACTAAACATATTTTTCTATATATCCAAAACAAAGCTATGAAATTATTATAGTGACGACTTTGCTGTCTGTGTCGATTGTGTCAGCTGAACACTACTTGGAAATATTTATCAGTCTTCCACATCAGTGTGGAAGAATTTTAATCCATTCTTCCAAATAAAGAGGATTACATTTTGGGATTTGTGTCCTTTCATGAACTCAGTTTATGTTCCTTCAAAACAATATTTTTCTGTTCACACCGAGAAATAAAAACACACATCTCTTCAAAATTAAAAGAAAAAGTATACAGAGTTCAAATAAGTCCATTGCAAATATGGTATTAATGCACTATATGAGATCGTGAAAGGTTCAATACTTTCTCTGCCACTCCTCACCCTCCCTCACCATGTAACAGAGCCACATTCACAGTGTGATAATGGTGCAATAGAAGAGAAACCAATAAAAATAAACAATCAAATCAGAATTTAAACATTCAAAAATAAAAAAAAGAATTAAACATAAGTGTGGTGTTTACTCTGTTTTGCTTCATTTTTTGAACATAGAAATCTTGTCATGGTCTCTTGTGTTTCTTGTTCTTAACATATTGATAGGCAGTCAATTATGTTGACATATCTTTCAAATTGGACATTTTTTGATAAATAAGATTTCAGCACTATTTTGCTGATGACATACAGGTTTTTAAATTCTTCACAGAAGGAAAGAACCCTTAGAGCTCAGTTCAGACTAAATTAAATTGTTCTACTGTTATTCGTCTTCCATTGATTTGCTTTTTAGACAACCAGAGCGAGCTTCTCCTTTGTATTTAAGTATTTCTACCTTTCTGCCCCTTAACTCTGCAGAGACACAGAAAGCCCGTATCATAACAAGTGCCATAGAGGCGAGAAAAGCTGTAAACAACAACATGTATTCTTGTACATCCATCAAAAGACTTAAAATGAAAACTTTTACTCAATCATGACCCATTTGACACCAAATAATTCCTCATTTGGAGACCTTTTGTTTTTATTATTTGATTGCACTGCATTTAAGTGTATATTTCTAGAGATGGTTTGTCTTGTAAAGTGCATTGAGATAACTTTTAGTGTGAAGGGGTGACAATTTAATCAACTAAATTGAAAACTGAATTTTGCCCGTAATGTCCCCATGTCAAAATGTCTGACCTTTGACCTCATGACTATGGTCAAAGCTTTGGTAACTTTGACTGTTGTCAAGGTTTCCATTTAATTTAGTTAATTTAGATTTAATATTTACAGTTCTTCAAATTTTTGCCTGTTTAATGATTGGACAGTTTAACAAGTAAACATGTAAGAAGTTGCAGTGGGTGCTGAAGAATGACATTGCTTTAAAAATTGTGAAATCCATATAGTTTTGCTAATTTTATCTCACATTATAGTGCATATCTCTATATATTTGACCTTACCTTGTGAGGAATAGGTTTTGTTTTGCTTTTTTATTTTCTTTTATATTTTTACGTGTCTCATTGCCGGTCATTGTGTCTGAGAACATACACTTATCAGCTATAAAGGGTGCAGCTGACAGCTTCAGGCGGCTCATTGTATGCTTTAAAGCTGCTGGGAACAAGCCAGCCCACCTCTTTAAGAGTAATGTCGGCTGTATCCTGAAGGCTGCACATATTCACTAAAGCCAATCAAAAAAACATCCCTTTAATGATGAGGTCGTGTATCTGATGCGTCACCTTCCTTGGGAGCTAATCCTGATCAATCAGGAGCTGGATGTACTGTAATGACAAAGTTGTGCATGAGCAAGCTATCTTGTGCAACAGAAAGTACATTATGCATCTGTCTCAGAAGACAGGAAGTGGGTCTTGTATTTAGGGGTACTAAAGGGCATTGCGACTACTCCTTACTGATGGTATTAGGTTACCCCAAAGTGTTGTGGCTCTGATTAGGCATCAAACTCTTGGTTAAAAGCCAGAAGTCCCCATTCTATGAGCTTTGGTCCTCTGAGATTAAGGTTGAGATTCAGTTGAGTGACGGCAGGGGATTAAAAAGGAGGTCCTGCTGACTGACTGCTGAGGGTATGGCAGAGCTGGTTACACACCTGTGCCTGTATTCTTTGTGCATGTCAGCTCATTCATTCAGGGTCTTAACCCTGAATCCACACTGAAAACTACACCTTCAGTTGATCGAGTCAACACTGACCTGTGGGCCAAGAAACTTTTAAGGTTTGGCTTTTGTGATATGTCAGCATCCTGGCAGTATCACCTGTAATGTTGATGCCGTTGTTGTGTTTCTGAGATCTGATGGGTTACAATCGACAAGTAAATATAAGGCCACCGGAAGCTAATGAGAAATTGATATTATGAAGATTCAAGGTAGACAAAAAACTGACTTTATTAAGAGAAGTTTTTTTGGAAACTGCTTCATAGACTGACACTTTTTTTTACTATATAATTAAGGCTGTCAAGTGTTATCTAGTACTGACATCAAATGGCCTAATGAAAGCCTGCAGAAAAAAGATTATGTAGGTGTATCAGCCTGATTTAAAAAGGCTTCCAAAGAATTTGAAATCATTTGTTTCACTGTATGAAAAAATTAACACAAATAACCATTCTCCTTGAAAGCAAAACATCTTAAAGTGTGGTCATGGGACATACAGCAGGCTCCTGTGACTGTTGATATGAAAGTGTATGTCTGTACAATCACATAGACCATTATTTACATGCCTAAATCTATAAACCTTTCCCTAAAATGTGAAATGATTTTAAAATTGTTGTTGCTGAATTGAAAGCATTTTGGTATTGTAGAGTTTCTATCACCTGAGCATCTCAGGTTAAAGCTTGTAGAAACGACAAGGTTAAAACGGCTCAGTTACAGCGGGTAGACCCTCATTGTCTCCTTATTTCTAAAAGAGACCAAAGAGAGTTTAACCTTTGAACTCTCAAACAGGAAATGGCTGACACTGTGCTCATACCTCGCCATTGTGGATCGCCTTGAGTGGAAATACCTGTCATCGAGTGGGTGCCGTGTGTTTCCTGAGCTTCCAGCTGACTCATACACATCCAGTGTCATGCTTGCCGTTTAGATCTCTGAAGATTTGTATGTGTTTCCATTTAGGGGCTTCGTGCAAAAAGGTTTGCGTGGCATAGTTGCATTGTTACCTCAGGCTGCGTGTTAAAATATGTGTAATTCATCATTATCCCTGTCAGTGTTTGTCCTTTGCAACCCTGGGGACAGAAAGAGTCAAGCGCTAATGGTTGTAAGTGGGTGAAATACATGTGTGTGTTCCTTTCTCCATTCTTGTGTGTTTCTGCACTCTCAGGGAGGTTAAATCGGGTTTGTCTTTAACTGTGGAAGTGATTACATGAGACGATGCATGAAAGTTAAGTCTGTAAAAAATGTAACTACCCACATTTTTTGGAGACGTGAAAGCGAAAGATATGTGATGCGAGCCGTCAGACTTGTTTTTAATTTTTCAAACTGCTCCAACTGTCGAGGCATGGAGGAACCATCATTTGTTCCAGACGCGCTGCAGGGGTTTTACCTGCACTGCGGTTTGGCTCAGGTAAGCAGCCTCTGGGGTGCCACTATGAACTGTGCTGAACTGGTTACAATTGGTTTCAGTTGATGTCCAGAATCATAACCATGCACATAGACAATGTTTTTATTTTTAGATTCAACTGTTACTTTTTAACCTTTTTTTTTTTTTAAGATTTACATAGTGAAAAACACACCACCTCTTTTTATGTAATTCTAAGTTATCTAATGCACAGGATCTAGAACAGAAGATGGATAGAAAACATATTCATAAGAAAATCGCATAGGTTTAAACCAGTGATTGATTTTTAACAAAACTGTCTTATGCATGCATGTGGCTATCTAGCTCCCACCAAGTAGAATGCTTTGAGTAATATTTTTGACACAGGAAGTCAACTAAAGAATATGCCTGGCATTCAACTGACAATAGAAATCGACGTCAGTGGAAAACTTGCAAAAGTATCTCAGGTTGTCAAGTCAGAAGCACAAAACAGGATTACTAAGACAGTTTTAAGGGGATTTCACGTAAAACGTTATATAAAGGGTAAGATGAAAACAGAAGCCAACCGAAGCCTTATATTTAATTAAGCTCTAATTACTGCTATAAACCCATTTTTAGATCATCTCGTTCTGTCCTTTACAGAGCACGGCTGTTTGACTTAGTCAGTGCCTGCATGTCGAGTCTTGTGTGCGCCTGTGCTAATACAGGTTAACTGTCATATCTCATAGTTCATGTGTCACTGCAGGGCATAAACTGCTGTGGGCTGAGTGACAACTCTGTGGTTCCTGTCCAACCTCTCACACCAAGCAGAATGACTGGTGATAAATGGGAAGCTGTCTGTCAATCTGTCTTTGAGCCTCCTCGTCTTGTCAGTGTGTGCAGTTTTCCAAAGCCATTTCTGCAGCTTAGTCAGTTGCACTTCTATCTCTGTCTGAAAGAAAGTAACACAAGAATAAACTGAGTATCTGTTAACTGTTACTGGTTTTAGAAAAGGCAGAGTTGTGCATTCCATCTGTATCTGGCATCTACTGATAAATAATATATAGGGGGACACAACATGTTAGGAGTGTTATATTTGTCATCAGAACTTTCTGGATTTCAAAGCATAAAGACCAAATGGTTACACCCCCTGGAACCGACATTCCCCGAGCAAACACTAGCTTTAATTCAGTATGGCTGCCATAAATATTAAACATTGTGAAAGTTGCAAGAATAAACAGTTTATCTGCAGCTTGTATTACTTGTAAGTGTTGGAACACATCACTGTTTTAACATGTCTTGTTTTAGTATATATTTAATGTTTGAATGCATAAAGTGGAGAGAAAAGTAATGGCATAGGTTTGTTTTAGTAATACCAATCAATGTTGTTTTAGCATAGGGAACATTGGTCACTCCCAAATCCAAGTCCTTATCTCGAAGATAAGAACTTTGAGATAAGATAATCTAGATAATCAAGCAAGCATACGATCATACTATAAACTACAAATACAACCATAGTAGACAAAAATGTTTATTTTTATATTATTATAACACTAAAATAAATGGATTTTGGCTTCATGTCCTTTATTCAAGGATTGCTCAAAATCATAATTGTATTAGATACAGTCAAGCTTCTTTAAAACTTTACTGATACCTTTGACAGTTTATTACATTCTCATTAAAATATAGTACCATTATATTGCAAAGAACAAAACTATTTTGGAAGCTTTTCTGCGTTTTACAGGTGAACCACTTGAGTCATGTCCCACAGCTAGCTGAGCTTTCATGGCCACACTTTTTTTTTTCCTGTAGCAAATCTCTCATTGTGTGCCTTTCATTTATTGTAAGAATATGACCCCACTAAGCTAACTGGCAGCATGTGATTGTTGTGGTTAGTGACAGCCAAAGCTAATGCAAGTTTAATTCAGTTTAGTTTATTTTTATAACATCAATTCACAATAACGTTGTCTGGAGGTTCTCTGCAAAAAATAAAAACTTTGGTTCAATCATAAATACTAATTATCAAACAGTGCATCAAGTTTAGTTCATTATTCAAATTAATTTAACAAGATTATGGTCAAAGGAAACCCAGCAGATTGCGTCAAGTCGTTGACTTGCAGCTATCCCTCCTCCAGGACAACCATGGAGAAACAGAAGACAATCTCTTGTGGTGTCATTGACTTAACAGTAATCCTTTTCACTGAGCATGCATGTAGCAGCTTTGGAAAAGAAAACTGTCCTTTAACAGGAAGAAACCTCCAGTAGAACCTGGCTGAGCACAAGTGGTCATCTGCCACAACTGACTGGGGGGTTAAGAAGACAGAGCAGATACATATGAGGCTGTTATAGTACTTTTTAAGTAAAAACAAAAAAGCAAAAAGTTAATAGCTTGGAAAGGAAAAATATTTTGTAGTTGGCAGCGTTATCACAGCTGATACTCTCCTTCCTCCCAAAAGGAAGACACCACAGCCAAACAGAACATCATACCAGATGTAGCTGGAAAAACATCTTAGAGAAACATAAAGTTGACTGATGAAATTAAAGCAGACAATACAAATTGGAGAGCAGTAGAAGAAGAACGTTTAGAAAAGGGATCAGTTTTTCCCCCAGCAGGCTACGCCCATAGCAGCATTACTAGAGAGAAACTGTAGCTCAGAATAACCTAACTCCTTGAGACAGGCAGAGCCATGGAGAACTGTCTTTCTGGACAGTTCTCTGTCTAATGCCACACACAAGCAACACTATTAACAAGAACATCAATTTATGAGGGGCTAGAGATTAAAGATCTACTCCATCAAATAAAACACTCCCTCTGTTGATAGCTACTTCTTGGTTTTTATCAAAAAGGCACAAGAAAAGCCATTCCTTTATATTTGGTACATTAGGTCAATGTAGTTTTTAGGTTAATCAATGCACTGTGCTGATAAGTGACACAACAAATATGCAGATTTCTTTTCTCAAATGCATTGTTAAAGCTTCTTTTGTTCCCTTTTTGTGCTCTTGTGTGGCAAAACCAATACGTCCACTGTGCTGTTGGTTAAAAAGCCCTGTACTGCTCCCCACCCCAACTGCTTCACACCTATTTGTCAACTTGCTTCACAGCCAGCTCAATCATAACAAGGCCAAGTTGATTTAAGGCTGAGGGGGTGGGACTACTCTACCAACCCCTTGAGGTCTGGAGAGAGACTCGAAAATCACTCCTTTAACGTTTTTAACTTTTTTCATCACTGGGATCAGTCCTCTCCAAAACTCTGTTTCTAGCTATGCTGCAAAGAAGCACTTTTAAAGAATTTAACTGTTACAACCATGATTCCCTGGGGGATTTTCTTAGACAGGTAAATATTAGTACATGATGTACCACCGACATAATGTTTGGACATCTGCCGACATTCTGCCTCATTTTTTTCTCTCTTCACACCTGAAGTGGTTTCCTTAATCTTTTCAGGATCAAATTTAGTATGGCAAATTTTTTTCACAGCTTTTTATTCAGTCTAAATTCCATCTGAAGGATGAGATAATCATCCTTTAGGCTGTCTTTAAGTAATTGCCAAGGATGTCTGAAATCTGAAATCTGAGTGACTGTTTGATTGGTGCCCTTGCTGAGTTTCAGTGGATATTCCTGATGGTTCTGAAGCAGAGATGACAGCTGTGTGGCTAGCCTCATTTTTCTTTTAATTTTTTCTCTCTTTTTTTGCGATCTCCACCTGTAATTCAATAATGGTACAAATTTGGCCCACCACCACTGGTGGTTAATGGAAAATGATATGTAGAGTACAAAATATTCATATGTTAGTGACCGTGCTTTAAATTTGCTTCTATCCAGTAACTTTTTGTCAAAGGTAGAATTTTGTACTTACAAATCTGCCTTTGGTTAATTTACTTGTCAAACCTTCTACAAAACTGTGAACTGGATAGCTGTCTATTATTAAGGCAAACATGCAAAATAAAAAAAAAAAAAAAAATCTAAATCCATTTACAAAACATTTCATTCTTTTTTCTTCTGAGTACTTTATTTGTTTAATCTGAATGTTGCTTTATCAGGTTATTGCTGACAAAGTCAGAATAAAATAACAGCATAACTTTTGTTGACTTAGTATTATTTTTATTATTTCTGTGGCTTGTGAGTACTTTAGACTTGAAGATTTTGGCGCCTGTGACAAAGAGTTTGGACACCGATGATTAAACACACTACAAGTTAGTATAATTGACTTTTACACCTCTGTTTTTTTCCAACGTCTCTCACATGAAGTGCCTGAATAGGTTCTTGTCCCCCAGTCTGTGAGAGTCATCTGATATCCATAAGAAGTGTGTCAAAAAATAAATTACCCTTAATCTCTTGATGATTGATTCGAGAGGCAAGTAGCAGACACAACAGAAGACAAAAGCTGTTTACTGCAAGTTATTACTGGCGAAGTTGGTTCTACTACAATGCACTTAATTAAAGGGTGTGCTTACATTTTCACACACTTTTTGTTAAAGGTCACGTGTTGCAGTTGTAGTTCAGCTGAGTTTGCAATTGCTTGATTTCATTATTACTTAAAATCTTGAAACCATTGCATGGAGTTGTTTTCCCATATCTACACCTGATCCGTGGCATTTTAAAAGCGTGGTCTGTGTATGACATCTTTCAGCCTGGTGCTCTGTAGCAGTTCATTTCGGTTCACTGTGCCGTCTGTCGTTAAGATCTAGACGTCATCTTGGTATATTGACAGATTGGGGAGATTTTCATCTTGGCAGCTGGGTGTGTTAGGCAGTAGCACCTGTTCTTGACTTGCAATGTTACGTTGTTTATTGTATAATATTCTTTAGTATGTTGCTATTGATCAGATTTGTTTTGAGAATGTAATGATAAGAAATTCATATCTTAAGTATTTTAGGCACAATATTCAATTAGGACCTCCTAACAAAAATAATTAGGTTTTTATATTTAGGAACAAAGCACAGCAGCTCTAACTCATTAGAATAAAGAGAGGTGCAGTTAGTCGTTTTCTTTTAAGTCAGTTAAGCTTCTCTCTATGAAACCAAATTACAATAGGATTGCATGATCACATCGGAATGCCAATTTGCAGTGGCATGAGTGGGAGGCTTTTTTTTTTTTTTTTATCTCCGTGAGATGTTTTGACTGATGGGAGGGAATTATCACCACAATTCCCATGTATTAAACATAAATCAGGCTTTCGTAGAGTCACGTACCAACATTCTCTGCAGTGCTGTCAATACATGACGGATTATCCTTTTGTTTTAAACAAGTTTGCAAACAAGTTTGCGCTTGTTCAGTGACAAACAAGTGCAAATGGAAGGAGTGCTGCATACCATTGATGCAACATCTTTTAGTTTGTGTGACTGAGCGAAACACCTAAAAGGTTACAGTTTCTAATTGCAGGTCAAGATTTATGTGTTTACATGCAAAAGAAAGTCTTTCATGAAAGTAATTCTTGTTTTCTTTGCTGTGGCCCTGTACAATGTTCTGCAGCAATATCTGATGCATTGTAGCTGCTTAGTGGTGCATTGATCATTGTTTATTGGCTCTAGGGGTAATGCCCTTGAGCACTAATCGCATCTCTTTTTAAAAATAAACACATTCCAAAGCTGTAAATTCAGATTTTTTGTAAAGATAAGATGACTTCAATTGAGACATCCTGGAAAAAATGAGAAAATCAACTTCTTCCTTCTGACCTAACACATAACACGTGGCAAAATGTATGACAATTTGCAGTTTTTCTGCCTTCCTCTTCCAAAACCCAGGGAGCAGTTATGGATAAAAAGCTCCCACATCAACCCCTAAAAATAACATTGTTGACATACCGCCCCTCTGCACCTGTCAACTGCCTGGCCAGATCCGCATGTGCGAAACTCGCAAACCTAAGCTTTCTTCTAGTCCCAGATGGCTTTCATACCTGCAGTGAGATGAGCTTAACAAATTCAGCAGAGCCTCTCCCGCTTGCATATTCTCTCACGTCATCAGTCATGTCGTCACATGATGAGAAGCTCAGACAATGGTTCCAGTGATCCAGTGAAATAAAGAACACTAAGTGTTGTAACTTTTTATGACAGTTGGCAGCATAGCTGACCCACCTGTTGAGGTAATCAGTGAGACAAAGGCATACCTGACTGATGTAGTTTCTAAATAATGTTTGGCACTGTCAGGCGTAGCTCAGCCTAAAGGACAATTGCACTCTTGTATGCTATGACACAGTCAGATATCAACATTGATCTTGAATGCATTCCTTATGGCTTTCAAATGAAGTGTTTTGACCTGCCTTTTTTATTTTGGTTTGAATGCTTTTGACTTTCTTTAAAGGAGGAACTAATTTGTTTCTCCTTTAATTAGGGTTTTGTTAGCAAGAAAAGCTAGATGTGTTGTCAAATGGACCTAATTAAACAGTCAACCCTAATAAAGCCCATAAAACTCATCATAATGCTGGTGTAAATAGTGCTAACAGATGATTGGACGAAATGATTAAAAAAGGCATCAGCTAAATCCTTCAAGGATGACAAAAACACCGATCTGCGTATCGGTGTATGAATGTGTGAGCGTTTGTGAGAGCGAATGGGTGAAAAATTCTAGTGTAAAGCGCTTTGAGTGGTCAAAAATGATCGGAAAAAGCGCTATATAAGTTCAGTCCATTTACCATTTATCAGCTGTTGGCTGCAGCCATCTAATAAAATTGTTGTATAGGAATACCCTAGTTCCAATTAACCTGCATGCCAGAACATCTGACCTCTGTGCTCAGTACTTCACAAGTCATCTTTCAGTCAATTCAACCATTTGCTATTTTGTACCCCAATTTTAATCAAATGGATTGCCATTTTGTCTGCACCAACTTCTATTTTGTACCCACATACTTAACGACTGTATTATCAATGTATTTATCTTGCTGGTTTTAATTATGGCGATAAATGATCACAAAAAGTTTCCAACCACATATATAAATAATGCTGATATATTATTTTATGGAGAAATAATACACTGATTAAATCAGAATAACTGAGTATGACTTTATTTCAAAATGTTTCTGTGGCGAAAGCTTGGTCACCTAAACTTAAAACTAGCTCTTGGTAACAACATACTTCCACAGCACTGCCCAAAATACAAATAACATTAGTCGAGCTAATATCTGGTATAGCTAATTACATTCTTTCTGCTTACTTTGTGTCTTTCCTATATCGGCTACCTTTAATTTCCTATTCAATTGATAATATGCAATGCATGAGTTTGAAAAGGCCTAAATATCATACACCATACGTACATACATTTTCTGTTTTTGAAACCTTGAATGTTTCTCAATTTTTGGTTTTAACGAGGAACACAAGATTAAGTGTTTTGTTTTGATTTTATAAGTTTAACATGCCTTACTCAGTTTAAGCAGCCTACACTTATGAACGTTTTGAAGAACACATAGACATAGATTTATCTGTGAGACTATCATATCAAGTGTCAGTTTAATTTTTTGAACTTCCAACACGCTTGCAATGAAGTTAACAGTGTTTATAACAAAGTGGTGGCTGGAACAACAAATTTACTATGTCTGAGAAATTACTATAGCACTGTTTGTTTGGATTTCTTCAACATATTGCAACATAATTTTTAGAGTTAAGTTAAAACCAGATTTGCGTAAGCTCCTATTAAATTATTCTTAATGTTTTATGTTTAAATCACTTATGATTACTAAAATTATTTATATTTGCAAAGTGACAGAGTAAAAGAAGATTTTTTTTAAAACAATTGTGAATATCTAGATGATGCTGTGGCTTTATAAGCTTCTGATTCTGTTCAAGTCTTTTGAAATCGCCATCACAAACAGGCTAGAACAATTGACCGAAGTACAAATTGCAGCAGACTGTTAAAGCGTCCCAGGATTCAATGCAGTACCTTGAGTAGTAGCAGAAGCAAGGCACGCTGTGCTAAGGCCTGAATGAAAAAATTAGAGTAGGTTTTGAATTTCATTTCATTCCATGCAGGCGGTCTAGACCTCATAAATCCTCTCCCAGGGTCCTTGTAGTGTAGTCTCTAGCACACAAAATGAGCAGTGTAATTTTTGCATATGATCAAAATGTTATGAGCTTTTTGAAGCAGGTTTTTTGTGCTATTTTTTATGCAACCCCATCTTCACGTAAATCGTAACTTTGAAATTCTGATGCAATTAGGGAACCAGGGTTGAGGCAACCCATTCAGACGTAATAAGAAACCCTAATATTCTAGAAACCACACTGTCAGAGCCCTCTATGGTGGACAGTATTCATCCTAACAATGGGAAAAACAGGTCTGCCCTGCTATACATGTGTGCTAATAATATTATGGGTCCTGGCAGGCAGTAACTCATACACTGTCCCTGAGCACCAGAGATTCTAAAACTTGGTCTGCTGTTTTTTTCAATGAAGCCTGAAATATGGAGGCTATTTCAGTTTCCCAGTATTAGGTTGAAATTCTGCATGGGTATCCAGTTCAGAGCTTAGTCTGAAGAGGCTGCTTAACCAATGGGGCTGTTTGACTGCCTGTACCTTAGCTGAAACTTGCCTGCTTTGTCTTTTGCATTTGAAGCATCTAGTTATCATATTACAAATATTTCTATGCCAGTCTCAAGAAAAAAAATTGTGTTTTAGCTCATAGCAAACCATATTTTTGACAAAGACAAAAGTAATTTATTCAAGCATTGCTTGAAATAAGTTACAATTAATTCTATATTATTTTGCTCATGCATTCTAGGTTTCTGTAATCAAACACAAGCGCAAAGGTGCCAGGTTCAATTGTAAACCGATTTTACTAAATTATAATTACAATTAATTAATTACAATTAGTCAATTGTAATTAATTTTAAAAAAAGAAAGAAATCTTTCCACATGTCGTGACTCCTCTTGCCCTCCTAAAGGCTGCACACAAGACTTTTGTAACCAGAGTTAGTCAAAAAAATGCATCTACAAGCTGCAGATTGTCACTTACCTATAATGTCGACCAGCCAATGCCAGTAGATCTGGCTGTGGCCTCACTTCAGAACATTCAGTTTGAATCAGGGAAATTATAAAATTCATAAAGTGTATAACATTTTTTACTTTACATTTTATGAATTTGGTCAAATGACTTTCAATTTTTTCCTACTTTCCACAGCCAAATAAAAAAGTCCTACCTCTCCCGGCAGATTTGATTTCTGAATTTTAACATTTAACCCAAGCCTGTCAAAAAATAATAAAACAATGTGAAAGGAATTCACATTGTTTTATGTGAATTCACATTGAATTCCTTTCATTGTGAAAGGAATTCACATTCCTTTCACATTGAAGTCAATTAAGTCAATTATGAAAAATAATTTAGCTTTCCTTTTTCACATTTATTGAAAAACAGTATATGAAAAGCAGTTCCCAAAAATGTAACTGGCATTACAGCAGTCAAACCCTTCTTGTATTTGTCTGACCAGATCTTTGCATGTTTTCACTGGTATTTTGACAATTTACATTTGGTGATGAGCTTCAAGTCATTTGAGGTTGAAAAAGCCACCTGGCCATCACCCTAAATCTTTATCTACCTCCACAGATTCTCTGTCAGTTTTTATCTAGACTGGGTCACTTGAAAAATGTTAGTCTAAAGAATATGCAGGTAAAATTAAAAGACTGCTTTAAATCAAAATCTGTGTGAATAACAAATTAGCAGATCTGGTCTTAAAACAGCGTGCATTAACATTATGCAAAGAACATATTACATGCTTAAATTATGATTACTTGGAAGACATATAATCAGGGAAAACAAAATATGGATTTCATAGGGTCCTAGCTAATGACTTTGGGTCATTTTTTTCCTTGATTAATTTGTACTCTTTTTTTATAGCTTGTCAACAATTTGTTTCAGTGACGTGCAGTTATAAGTCACTGAAACAAATAAGTGATACGTTACTTATTTTTACTCGCTATCAATTTGCACCTGCAAAAAAGCAGCTTAATGATGCATTGCGCTGCACTCTTCTATAATGAGCAGACCAGAAGCTTTCCATTTAAAGGGACTATTTTCTTACAAAACTGTCACAAAATCCATCAGTTAGAGTCAATAACCTGCCAAGATTATGACCCGCTAAATATGTTTAACTGGAATCATAGATCCTATTTCACTGAGGTTGTGTGCTGAAGCGTTCACCTTCGTTTGTCAGTTATCATTCACTTAAATATGGTCTTTGACGTTCTGACCCTGTCTGGACGGCACGGGTGGAAAGGAATGAGCAGCTATTATTATCCAGCTTTACGTCCCTGGCAGTACAGCGGTGTCAGTCAGAGGCTGTGGCGGAAGCCAGGGGGCTGGTTAAGACTGCTGGCTCTCCGAGGTGCTTCATCTCAGGACTGAGGCAGCGAGACCTCTAACTGAACCGCAGCCATTTGGATGGAGAAGTGCTGAGACGGCAAGCTCGAGCTGTTTCACTGGGTGGAGTTCCTAAGCTGCACTACAGGTCTTAAAACAAGAGGTGGCTGTCGGCTGCCAGCCACTTTCTGACTTTATTATCATGTAGACCTTGTCCCTGCGCTCAGATTCACACATCATCGTCATTTATTCTGTTTTTCTCCACACTTGTTGCTTCGCTGCAGTGGTTAGCTCCAACATCTGGAATCAATTTGTGCGAATTATGTGCCAGAAATTAGTCTGTGTTTTAAAAGAAGCACATGTCTGTGTTTCACCTTGTCATATTGGGTGTTACGGAAAAAGATGGAGCTCAAGGATTCCTCAGATTCCTCTCAATGGAAGCCAGCGATAAGGAGAATTAGAAGCGAGACCTTAGAGTTCTGACAACAGCTTGGCTCGGTGATGGATGGAGGTGAATGTTTGAACACCAGACAGACACAGAGAAGCAAATGTCTTTTATGAGCAGCGTGATTTATCCGCTGAACAAGCTTTATCGAGCCCCGCCGCTGGAATTTATGGGACTTGAAACACAAAACTTGCTAAGAGCATTGAGTTTGGATGTTTGACAGAGGCCTGCAGGACTTTCACATTAACGAAATATTAAATGCAAGCATTATTTGAAATAGTTTTCGTAAACCCAAGGGTTGTGGGGTGGCTGTTTTTGGGGTGTTTTTTCCAAGATGATTCACTGTAATGAATCTAGTTGTCTGAAATATTGCTGACAGCCAGAGTTACTGTGTGTTAGAAGGAAAATGATGGAGAACAATAAAAGACATGCTAGTAGCAGTTTCACATTTTCATGCATGCTTTTTCAGTTTTCATACAGTTTGAGCTGTTCAACCATATTCTTATTAAAGAATCTAAACACGAGACAGCTTATTGTAATTAATTTCTCATGTTTGTTAGTTTTATATTTTTATTTTTCATAGTACAGTTTTTGTTTCATGACCTTCCCAGGCAGCCTCTAATCATCTTTGTGACATTATTATGTAATAATTACAAGGTGTGTCTGAGGGACCTTGAATTTCATGACATATGACATGAAATTCTCTTGTCATACTCTTTTACAACATGTTACCATGAACTCTGAGATTACATTTTGTTGTGCTTTTTGTTGACCAGTGCATGTCATAAACAGCTATGGTCTTTGAGAATTTGTTGCAATTTATTTATTTATTTTTATTTATTTTTTTTGAATAATCAAATCCAACCAGGACGAGGGAGCAAGGATTTGATACAGTTTGCTATTGTAGCACTACTTTTAATACATAAACATACTTATCGTCGGATTTCCCCCCAAAATTCTTTCCAAATGCATAATTCAAAATGTTTAAGTTAAGTTATTTGTTTGTAATAGCTTTTGTAGGAACAGATCTTTTTATTCAGTACGGAATTTGTCGATTGCCAAGTTAGGGAAACCATACATTTGTTAAATCTACTGAATAAATGCTTCTGTTATTATTTACCATTAAATTGAACGGGACACTAAGACTGATTATGTCCAGCTTCATAATCAAGGATTTGTTGAAACAAGATTGATTATCAAATATTTTGGAATGCTAAGTGGAGTTTTAATAAGCTTTTGGACATTATGTTCGTCATCTCAGCACTCAAATTTCCATATGGCCGCTAATTTGATGATCTCAGACCATATCATAGCTTCCTGTCTGATTATGTGGGGCGGTGTCATGAGACCATTATGCATTTTCCTCCCTCTCTACTCATTATGTAGCACTTGTTTGCTCTGCACAAGTACATAAAAGTGCTGATGTATTGTGCTGAAGTAAAACTCAGCCACAGAGTCTGGTTTAGGGTAAACATACAGGGATTCTGTGTGGAAGTGCATTTAATGATTACCTGCCAGTTTTATTGATATTAAACTCTAAGCCTCATGTTGTATTCACAGTCAAGGTGTAATTGAAACAGATAATGATAAACCACAACGGGATCAAAAGCAGGTCTCCTTTGAGGACACCTTTCTTCCTCAGCTCACCAACCTGTACATGTTAATCTTAAGATCGGTGTTCTACCGCATAAGCTGTGATTTGAGAGGTTCTCTTACCTTCAGGAATATTCTTATCGTGATTTTCCACATCCTTGAAATAAGCCAAATCTAAAGTAAAATAATACTATGGTGCATTTCTGTGCTTGCATGCTCTTTGTCAGCTTGGACACATACATGTGGTAGATCAACTTAATAGGAATTTGACCCTTATTAATGACTTAATCACAGACCTTTAAAAAATTGATTTACCTTCTGAGTCCACATACTTTTCAACAAGAGTCTTTTTGGAAGTACTTGATTATTTGAATTTGTATTGGCCTTCATGGTCACATGTGGACACTCATTGTTCTTTCTTTAACAACTGAGATCCAAGTAATTTTTGTCCGTCCAAGTTGTGGAAATGCTCCAACATTCAGTCATCAGCCAAGGGTTTTAGCCCTTCCAGTTAGAGCAATTCAATTTACACGTTTTGCAACATGGAGCTACAGCATGTCTTAGTTTTTTGCTTTTTTGTTGTTGTTGTCTTGTTTATTCATTTATTTAGAATTTTAATGTAGGCTCTAACAAGATTTTATTTCCAATGGATCATTTTTTAACTTATTTCTGACAATCAGCCTGTTAGTGTCATTAGGTATACCAAACTTTTAAGCCGCTATGGTTTCAAAAACACAAAACTTTTTTCATACAATTCCATCGGTTTGCAGTCCTCCTAACAATATTCCAGAGAAAGTACCAAAATTACTTGAGTTTTTTCAACTGTAGAGTAATGTAACATTTCCCTTCCCCCTTCTGTTGCTGCACACTGCTAGGTGAGTTGGCTGAAAGAAAGCTGCTAGGCTTTCTCTCTGTTTCAGCTCTGTTACCGAGAATTAGGAATAGTATTTCCTCCTACTTACTGACTGCATCTAAAACACGTGGAAATAGGTTTATACAATGGTGTCAGATCAGCTTATCCAAAATATATGAAATTAGTTTAATTTAGGTTTTCTGTTCAGTTTCTTTTTTTATGCCATTCAACAAGAGTAAAGATAAATGCTTCTTAACTTTAAGCTTTGCTAAATAGTGTAAGCCGTCTCCTCTCTGTATAAGCTGAAATCAGCATGCAATGTGTAGCCTCTTGTTGAGCTGAATAGAAAGACCTCTTTCTATTATTGTTTCAGAGATATCTATTTATTCCAGATCTAACTATTTACTGTTTTCATTTTGTAATTATGCATTATGTCCCATAGTACCAAAGATATGACATGGCTTATTGCTAATTTGCAGACCATGTAATAAATAATAAAACTATATTTTTTACATATTGGATTTAATTTTTTATTTACAGCTCATTACCACAAGCTGTAGATAAACATACTTAGACTTTATTATCAAATATATATTTTGGAAGGGCGACCATGAAAGGTCCTGGGTTTGAATCCCATCCTGCTCTCTTTTTGCAGGTCTGGACCCCCCACACATTTGTGGGTTTGCTCCGAATCCACAAGCTTCCTCCCACAGTTTAAAAATATCTATGTTAGGTTTAATGGTCACTCAAAATTCCCCTCAAAAGGAAGTGTCTGCATTTTTTTTCTTGTACTATGAAACTTTGTGATGCCCTACGAACTGCCCAGGGTGTTTGCGCCTCGTCCCTAATGACCATTGGAGATTGACACCGATTTCCATATCAGGCCATGCGTCCAAAGCCCCAATTTTCCAATTTTCCTTGATCTTGAGCTAAATATAAACATGTATGTTGTGTACAGTAAAAGATAATAAAGAAAACTGTTAACATATGCACAAAAATGATCCTTTCGGGAAATGGATACAAGCGAATCGTGTATAAAGATGATACACATGACATTCACTTCTTTGTCTTAGTCTCTTCTCTTTTTTTTGTTCAATAATATTCAGTGAAAAGTTTTCTGTGCAGGAAGTCGGTAACTTGACCCTCTGCTCAATAATATTTGACTTTAACAGACACACATCAGAACAGTAACGGAGAGAATCCATCAGTGTTTTAAGCATGTTTTTAACCATGTCCACATCTTTGTGCGTGTGATCCCAGAGATCAGAGACCTGTCTATCAAGAGGACACTAAAGTGGGTGTGTGGGTGAGGAAAAAGGAGGAGAACGTGTGGGAGAGGAGATGGAGGGTTTCCGATGGACACCACTCCTTTGCCACTTGTGAACTGATGTGAATTTAGGTGACAGGAGCCTGTAACCCCTGGGAAAGAGTCTGCAAGGGGGGAAAAGGGTGAGGAGAGCTGAAAAATGGGATTGACCCTTAACCCCCGGAGTTGGTAATGTGATCTCGCTATCTCTATAGTGGAGCCGAGAGATGGGGAGGAGGTCAGCAGGGGAAAGGGAAGCAGCAAAGCCACACTGCTGATTAGAACTTCCTGTGGTCAGCCGCAGAGCTGCAACTTAAAATTACACAAAAGATGAAGGTACACAAAGACTGAAACACTCAAGAAAACCTTTTGGCAAGATTCTAGGCAACGTAATAAATCTCAAAGCATTTCTGTTATTTCTTTTTGAGCTTCAAACATGCGCCTGTACAAATGGGCCAACTATTGTGCAATCTGAGGAATCTTGCAAATATAAAATCCCCTTCTAATTAAGTCAAAGAGAAAAAGAACCCTTGAACTCATCCAATAATATTCAAAAATATTAATAATGCCTGACATTCAGGAATCAGATGAATAAAATTATTTTGTATGTCATGGTTCTCTCAATACTGACCTTTACTGTTTTATCTCAATAATTTTAAGAAAATATTAAAATGAGCAGAAGCTTATCTGTAAAGAACTTTCATCCTAAAGAGGAGCTGAGCATCACTGATAACAGTGGTCAAAAGCATGCAAAACAGGCTGCGATCCCTGCGTCATTTCCAACGTATAAGGATTTAAATGTCAAGGAAGGAGAGTAGAATTGGTTTTAGGAGGCATCACTATCTTCATTATCTATCATTATCTTCCCTTGCTCAGAATTGTCCTGAAAGCTGATGCATCTGAAGAATAAAAAGCTGTGAAAGGTTAACCTTTTGACATTTTTTTCATTTTTAGTAAAAATGGTGTTTGAATAAGTCAAATTTCATCATGGTAGCATAGTGCTTTTAAAGGTGTTTCAACAAATAAAGTACAATGCTGCTCTTAAATTCTCTTAAGAAGGGGTCTCATTTCTTGCATGCTAATTTCCATGACATCCTCACAGTTTTAGCAGAAAATGACTGTGAGCTTTTACTGGTCTTCGTGGAAAGGTTTTGCTCTCAGGGGCAGAAACCTGGCTCTGCAGTGATTTATTGTTTAATTGAGCCGACTCGTTAAAGTTAGCTGTAATTGATGCCATAAAAAAGCCTGGCCACCAGCCAAACTCTGGGTTGTGTAATCCCACAGGTTCAGCTTGCGCACCGACATACCTGAGGATATGAGACCACACGGATCAGAACTGTGCAATTCTTTTTTGTTTCAGTGTAATGCTTCTTAAAACAGTGCAGTCCTTTTAACCTGAGCAGTTTGTGGAGAGAGTTTAAGTCCGCTTGTACTAGAAAAGAAAGAAAGATTGTGGATTGTGTGTGTATGTGAGCGTGTGTGTCTGGCAGTCTGGTATTTCCTGAAGGAGTTTCCTCCTACCGTCAGAGCGGAACCACCCTGGGCCCCTCGGCAGTCCAACCCAAAGTCTGACCCGGTACTGCTCCCATAGAAAAGCAGAGATATGTGGCTGCAGAGAGGAGCTTCTCTGGATTTCGAGGTGTTTAAACTTAAAGACACATTGATGAAGTTGTTGGCAAGTAGATAAGAAGGTTGTTGAGACTGGAAGACTCGTCCAGCCAAGACGAAGAAGTGTCTCAATTTTTTCAGGCTTTGGGCAGCTTTCCATACATCTGAGAGTGTGAGCCATATTTGCAAAGTGTGCTATTGTGTGTTCTGTCTGTAGTTTGATAGACAGCTGTTTTCTAGCCACCTTACAGTAAGTTGTTGGCTACAGTGTACCACAGAGATTATGAAGGGGCATAGAGGATCCCGGGATGAGATTCCTGTGCTATCAGCAGGCCGTACTGAGGCCTGACGAGAGAAACCTGCCAGATGAGGAAGAAACACAGAGTTGGAAGAGAACAAAAATGAGATTCGTTGACAGGCTGAGGGAGAGAAAGGTGAGTTGTGTCAGCTCGTGTCTTTGCCCCCTCGTCCCAGCTGGATTTGATTATTCAAAGGTCTCTGCTAAGCAGCTATAAGGTATATATCCAACAATGAGTCTTGCAACAATGTGCTGAGGTGAATGTAGATGAGGGGAGACATTAACCTAGTGTCTAAGTGACCTTCAACTTGCACTTCTGCTACTGGTAAAGATTATCAATAATAAATAAATACATCTGCTTCATGAACATGGGCGTAACAAAGATTATCTACTAGGCTATCAAAGTTGTGTGAATTAATCAGTATCTTGAACAAAAGCGTATAACGAAGCCCAAAGAACATACCAGACAAAGGTAAATTTGTGGTTTTAAAACAAAGTCACATGTTTTAAATATCTCTCTGAGCACTGTACAGTCTGTCATCCAAAAATGAAATATGTATTGAAAATCTACTATTAATGGTGTTCCACCTGATGCAACATGATACATGCAGCGGAAAACTTACACGGCATATTTCCACTTGGTGGTGGCAGGATCCTGCTGTTTGGATGTTTTATTTTTCAGCAAGAGACTGGTAAACTGGGCCGAGTTGATGGGAGTTTGGGTGGAGCTAAATGCAAGAAAAACCTGCAGAAGACTTTAGCTTGCCTTCCAAAGTTCCAGTGACCTTAAATATGCAGTCATAGCTATGTTGGAAAGGTTTCTGTCATATTCAAGTGTTAAAATGGCTCAGTCAAAGTCCTGTCCTAAATCCAGTTGACAATCTGGTGAGACGCGAAGACTGATGTCCAAATATGGCCTCCATCCAGTCCGACTGAGCTTGAGCTTTTTGCATAATAGAGTGGATGAGACAGTTTAATAATAATGTTCAGGGTTATTGCCCTGCTGGAGGGTTAATCTCAGCCTCTAACAAGCTTTCTTCTAGGATCACTTTATATTTAGCTTGTATCCAGCTTCCCATTAATCTGACATGTCTCATTGCCCCAGCCGAATAAAAGTGTCCCAACTGCATGATGCTACCACCAACTTGTTTTAGCATGAGTTTGGCGTCTTGGGGGTGATATGAAGTTTCCTTTTTTTTTTAGGTTAAAAATATAGATTTCTGGCTTATTGACCAACTACAATTAAGTCTTCTTATGATTTTCTTTCAACAATGCCATTCTTCTTGCTAATGTTTGATAAGGGCCTGCTTGCTTGTGCACCACAGGCTTTATCACCTAAGCTATAGATCCTTGCAGCTCCACCAGTTACTGTGGACAGTTACAGTATAAAGTTTTATTCAGAAAAAAATGACAAAGCATCTAAAAGAAGAAAACATTGAAGTTTGTGATTGTAATGTAACAAAATGAAAAAGTTCAATGGATATGGTCTTTGCTTGTGGTTAATGTTCTATTACTTATATCCTCAAGCTGCATATAGTTTTTCACTATTACTGTTGGCGGATACAACTGAGTAAAGGAAAGAGGGTAGTTGTAGAAGGAGTTGCAGCGTTGGCTCGAAGCGAGTGGCTGAGATTTTAATGTGCGTTTCTGAGAGTTTGTGTGTCCCATAGAGCGGTGTGTTTATAAATCACAGAGTCAGGCAGTGTGTGTCTTGCAGGGCCGGTGTTTCCTGCAGTGTAATCTGAGTCTCTGGTGGAATGTGTGAACCACATCCGACTCCACTCCACTCGAGCCCCGCGCCTCACTCAATATCCCACTGTAAACAATGCGGCTTTGCCAAAGTTTCTGGAACAGGACAGGTAGAGTGGCTTTAACTGCCCCCAGCATCCCAATCCTCAGATAAAAACAATGTAATTGGATGAAATGCTTCAAAATAAAAGCACTGCAGACCCTACAGTTATTGTGTTTTCTTTGTGCAACCTTTTCCTCCTTGACTTTCTCATAGTTTCTGTGTGTTTGCGTGTGTGTGCGTGTGGGCGTGCGTGTGTGTGTCTGTGTGATTTAGACTAAGAGGTTAATTGTCCTGTGACCTCCCTAATGTCTTTCCCTGGCTTGTTATCTTGATTGGGTAATTAATTCTATGGCTACTCTCCTCAGTCGCCCCACTATTCTCATGCACACGCAGACACACACACACTTTCGATCTCTCTTGAACTCAAGAACCTTCACATTCCTGTAACCCTAAGGCAGTTCTGTTGCATTACTTTTCCTTTCTGTGTCTCCTCTCTACTCCCTCCTGTACTCTCTTTCGTTCTCACTCTTGCTCAATTTATTTCTTTTTCTCATCTGTCATTTCAAACTCCCTCCCCACTCCCACTTTGTTGCACCTATTTGCCCAAGAGTCAAATTTCTCTGCTTTAAAGAAGCAGCACCCAACATGTGAAAGCAGTCATCTTATCTGGTTTGGCTGGTGAAATTGTCTGCTTTAATTTAAATGTAAAATATTTCATTTTATGTAGTCTTTATGAATTACCTACAATAAATTAGTTACTGTATCAAAATAATATAGTTGATGTTCATAACATTTAAAGAAGGAACCCAAAGTTTATGAAAGTTTTTTTTCTTTTTTTTTGGAGCAAATATTGGAGTGCAGATCAAGTTGGAAACACAAAATGACTAGACAAAAATACCTTTTTTTCAGATTTATCAAAACCTTGGTCTGGGCTTAAAGAGACAGTTGAGTTCAATCTCAGCTGAATCAAAAATTCATTTCTGTCGGGGTGTGTGGAGGAAGATCTATGCAAAAAAGAAAAGCCAAAACTATATTGAGATTCTTGTTGCATGTGATAAAGCATATGAGTTCCCAGAATGTCTTAGGCATGCACCAATTCTAGAGCAAGTTTGTGATGGTTTATTGCAGTGGTGGCATTTTACTTGGGTCTGGCTTTTATTGTTGGGCAGTGTTGCTATGGAGTTCAACACCACTGGAAGGATTTGGTTAGCAAGAGACATGCAGGGTTGGTCTTGTTGGCATCATGTCAAGGCTACAGCCGCACCATGATTTTAGCTCTATGATTGCCTTTTTTACAAGAGTGTTTCTAACTTAACATAGTCAAAGAGTTTTGTCAGCTATAGCATGGTGTGATTGTGGTCATACATAGTTGGATCAACATCAGGAGATGCATTTGATGTGTAGAGCCTAGAAAAGAGCCTTTCCCAGAGGAGGAAATTGGTTGGGAAAAGTTTTTTGGTATGCAAAGAGCATATCAGCATCACAATTGCCTTCAATCTGAAGGATTCTGTCCAAATTTGCAGCAATCTAGCCACAGTCAAGATTTGTTTTCGGATAGGACCCTAAGATAGACAGCAGGGTCTCAGAATCCTGTAGAAGGTTAGACGTAGTAAAATACAAAGTCCAAATCTTATAAAAAGAAGAAACAAAACCAGCAGAGAATTCAAACCCACAAGTTGAACAGCAGGAAGCATAACAGGAGAAACGGAGGAATCTGTTAAAAAGTTAAAGAAATGGAGAGGCTATTTACTAGAAGGTACATAAACATACCATTTGTTTAACATAATTAAATAAACGTACTGCAGGTGAACTTTGACTTATGAGGAATGTTGACTGAGGAAGGTTGAGATAAACAGAAATCAGGAAAATTAAAAAGATACTTATGGAAAATATTTGCTTAATATGAACACAAGGAAGACGACAAATTCAACTATAAAGAAACAGAGAGCTAAGTAAATATATACAAAAGTGCCACAGATTGGGACAATCAAGTTCTAATAGGATGTGGAGAGTCTAGCAGCATGTTAATCCAGTTTTCAGGCACCCAGAGAGGGCTCTTTCTGCTGCTGCAGTTGCCTGAAAAAACCCTGAAAAACATTAAAATGTAAGTCCACGTTGAGCAAGATCTTTCATATTCATACGTTTGGTCACAAGAACTATGAAACTTTAAATCTAGTGCATTGGGAAATACTTTGAATGGCCCTGCAGCAACAAACTGGAAAATTTCCATAGATTTTTAATAGTTCTGCACGCAACAAGTGAACTCAGCATCGTTCAGGGCAACTGGTCACTAGAGAATGATGCACTCTGAGTTTCACAACAGCCTGAGAGTTGTGTTGGTCCCACCCAGAGTGCTGATTAGCTATGCTTCCCACTGGACTGTTTGCTTTTAAAATGGAGAAACTACAGTTTCATGTCAGAGTGGCAGCTAAATAAATGCAGGGAACCGTTTTTAGTTAACACAGGTTCAGTTTAAAGAGATTAGGTTACAGAATAGGGAACCGTGCTCTGTGTTATTGTATTGATCTGATTTTCTGGAGCTGCGAGGTGAAACATTGATAGTATTCCACATTGACAATGTATTTTAAACTCTGAAATAGATGTTTTCATTAAAGATCTTGATTTTTTTTATTATTATTATAAGAATAATCCCTTTAAGAATTAGTTGAAGGTCCAAATCCTGTAAATATGAACATTTTCAACATTTGTCTATTTGCAACCACACCGTTCTGTACATTTTATTGTAACTTTATGTTATCAGCACAAAATGGGGAAAAGTGGAAGGAAAATGGTACATCGTTTTCAATATTCTATTACAAAGAAGGTTTTGGAAAGTGTGACTTGCATATGCATGCAGCTGACTGGTGTCAATGCTATATAGAAACCATCTGCTACAACTGCAGGTCTAACAGAGTTTTATCTGAATGTTGCTGCTTAAAAGAGTCCTCCCACAGCATAATGCTGCCACCATCCTAAGAATTTTAGATTCAGCGTAATGTATAGTTTTACTCCACACTTAGCTTTGCATGACAGTCAAAAAACTTAAACGGTTTTTCACCCGACCAATTTCTTCCACGTTTCCTGTGTCCCTCTGATTTAGGGTAAACTTCATATTGGACTTTTTCTGGCTTATTTTCCACACCCCTCTACTGTGAATATGGTACATATTTGTGTTGCATTTTAGCTTATAACCACAAGTTTAATTATGAACCAAGTCAAAATAAATACTTAAAATAAAAAAAATCTATCAAATTATGTTTTATTTTATTATATTATTCTGCATTAGTAAGAAAAAATAAACAAGTTCCTTTATGTTACTGAACTGAATTGATTTATTTAATAAGACATAACATATTACTGATTGTGCAATATCTGATGTAAATATTCAGAATTATCTAAATGCTGCAAACAAGGTTATGTAAACAGTAAATTTTAGTTAATTTGGGTACTATTTCCACTATGTACTATAAATGTGAAAAAAATCTTGCGAAAAAAACTACATTGAATTTGTTGCACAATTTTAGCTCAAATCAAATAAGTAAATTTTTTATAGTAAAATGTTTTTTAAAAAGTGCATTGAAACAGCTTTCAAACAACTGTAAGAGCAAGAAAATAGAGAGCATCACTTAAAAAAATTTAATGTAAAGAATACATGTGCAGAGAACACATACACGTGTACATGGGGACTTGAAAAATACTTGATTTCTTCCTCTGACACCGCGAGACCTCATGTGGTAGAAGATACACACTGTCAGATTTAGCAAGTTCTAGATCAAAACAATTTTAGTCTTCTTCCTGTGTGTTACTCGCCACTACTTGCATTCCTTCTTGGATTTTGGAGCATGCTCAGTACATTGGTTGGAGCAATCGCTTCCTTTGAGTGACAGAAAGTTTGCTGTTTTCTTCTTCATCTTATCATCCCATCACCAGCCAACAGACAGGGGGAGCTGGGAGCTAGAGAGCAAGTAAAGGAGACACTTCACACTCTCTCTCTCAGGTTTGGCTCCTCTCCCTGTTTGGGCACGATGAGAACGGCTGATTATTGGGGCTGATAAGACGAGGAATGTTGCTTCTAGAGGAAACTCCACTGGATGAGATGTGGCTTACAGAGTACTGTTTCCCCGTCACCACTGCTTGCCCTCCAACAGCAGCATCACCGCTGGTCCCTCTCCTCTATTTCTATCTCCTTCTAAGCCGGGTTTAGAAGGCGATAGAATGCAAATATCGTGGATCAAAACCTTCCTACATTTACTGGTTTTCACTTCATTTGTTTTACTTACTTTCAGTTTATATAACAATATGGCAGCTGTTTAATTCCACTTCACTCGTAAGAATAACCTGAAATGAGACAAATCAAAGTGGTTAAAAAACTCAGAGAAAATCAGAACTCAAAGTGCAAATATCTCTATTACAATGCCTAGTTTTAAAGACATAAAAATTCTAACCATGATTCATAATTTCTCATCTTCAATGTATCAGGTGCTGATATGCTGATGCTGAAAACCAGTTCAGCTGTCATGGTGAGATTTTCTTAAGGTTTGCTCAGATATAAGGACTGTACCTTTTGAGAGAATATGGTATAGTGTGATGAAACCAAACTTTAATCTTTGGACCACATGTTCAGTTTGGCCAAAAGCAACACTTAGCATAACCAAAACAATGCACAAACTGAAGGAACTTCTATAAGGCATAGTCCACAAATATTTTTAGGTCAGATGTGGTATGCAGATAGACCCCTACCAAAGAAGACTGAATATGGAAATTGAATCAAAAGAATTAACATAGTTTTAGATTAATGGAGTCTGCACTTATACAACCAGCTTTAAGTTTTGCAACTTTCTTTTTAGTTTCTTAGACAAGTCTTGGTCAAAGTGTTATTTGCATAATACTTCAAATTACTCTTATCAGACAAAATCACTTGAGATAGTCACAGGTTTTAAATCTTAAACAGCTAAACAAGGCTGTGATTCTACAAACAGATTGGCTTTGTGCAATTTGTTTTTGTAAAGATGAAAATGCTTCGGTTCTTTGCACAAATGCTTGTGAATGGTTTGGATATCAATTCATTTTTACTTTGTTTTACCGGTAAAGACACTAAAAGTAGTTGGTTTGTGCTGCAAAAACGGCTTTCAAAAAGAAAAAAGCTGGGATGATGATGTGGTCTGTTTGAAAAACCAATTTATGAATGTCGGCATTACCATTTCAACTGCATTCAAGAAAATCCTAAAACAACATTGTGTTTTACAATGAAGAAACACTTTATTCTCTACTGCTAAAAGCAGAGAGAGGGGCAATCCTGTAGGCTGCAAGAGGCAATAAGTGCAGGAACGAGCAAGAGTCGTTGACACTGAGGGTTTTTTTCATTTTTGTTTTTTGCACCCTAGATGCAGTTTGTTGGGTTCTATAATTTTCCAGGATATGCATGACTTGATCCTGCTTACAAATAACTAATATGGATTTCCAACTGATTAGTTATTTTGTTACTGTCACCATATCACAAATACAATGGGCAATTCTCTTTACCCATGTTTGGTATTTTAGAAAGCTCTAACAATTACACAGTTGGGACTGTGAACAAAACAGTAGATTTTTACTCCTGTTAGCTTAACATCTATGATCAACTGAAGGATGAGGTTTAGAGTACATCCTGCATCAAGTCTTTGGTGAATTTTTAAACTCCTGAATTTTAATCCTATAACTAAACATGTTTTTGGATGACAAGTCCCAATTTATTGGAAATCGTATCAAACCACTCAAACTGCCATCTTACTCTTTCCTTTCACATGCAACCATCCATTGTTTGAACGAGCTTATCTTTGCAGAGTGGGGGGTCGCCATTCCATCACATGACAAACAGGACAATTTATAGAGACCAATTAACCAAAGAGTCTGCTTTTTGGACTGTTGGATGAAACCAGAGTATCCTCTTGCATGGGGAGAACATTCAAACTCTATGCAGAAAGTCCACAGTCCAGAATTTAAACTTTGGGCTTTTTTGCAATAGTGCAACTGTTCCACACACATGAAACTAAAGGAAGGAAATTTAAGGACCATAAGAATATCATTCACGATGCATTCTTTGCCACATTCATTATTCCACTTAAGAAACGTACTCATTTTGATGGCAAATTTTCCTAAAGGATATTGGCACAGTTTTATATATGACACACTTTAACAATATTTGCCTGTATGAGGACAATGTCCCTGGGTGTTAAAGCCTAGATAGATTCCCATAGTGTTTTCACCAAGTTTACACAACAATTAAGATAAGACATGACAGTTTCCTCTCTGTCTCTCTCTGCCGTGTTTGGTGTGATTGTAAAGAATGTTGTTTAAAACCTGTTTATAGAAGGAAAGCTAAGTTGGCCTTTGATGTCTTCTGAAATACGAAACACCCAGAGGCTTTGCAGAACGCCCACAACACACTCTCACACACATGCCTTTGGTGCACAAAGCACTGCTTCAGACAAGCTTTATTATCCAATTGCACAAATAGACTAAACACACATTTCACTTTTCACTGGAAATTACTTAACTGCGCCGTTTCAGATTGACCTCGGTGGAAATGAACATTCACCTGAGCCCCACTGCCACTCTCTCTGCCCCACCCTACTCCCGTGTGCCTGCTCCGTTTCCCTGCCTCACTCCATCTTTCAGTCTGCAGCTTTCTGCTGACTCCAGGAATTATGATCCATTTCCCGTCCGCGGGAATAATAGAATACGGGGGAGTACAGGGGGAGTCAGCAACAGCTCTGTGGAACAGTAGTGAGGAGTCCAGCTTCACTGTGGTTACATCGTGTGTGTGTGTGTCTGCAAAATGCATTCAGATCCAGATGTGCAAACGTGCTGCGTTTTCCTTTTTCATTTCCATAAACTTCACACGGAGACAGAAACACATTTCGGCCTCTGTTAATGTTCATAAATCTTTGCCCTCCCTCTAGTTATCTTGACAGTAAACGCCTCGCGTACACAACCACGCGACAGGCGGCGGGATCTCTCTCCGCCAGAGCCTCTGGGCACTTAACACTATCGGCAGTCAGATCCAGCCACTCTAGTGTGTTTGGAGTGTGTGAGGAGTGTGTCCTCAGCCGCGTAAATATTTATCACACGGCTACCCCTGGAATTTTAATGAGCACTGATGGAGAGCAGTCAACACAGCCGAGCCAGAGGAGAGACAGGGAGCGAGAGTTTGTGAGCCTGAGTTTTGGCTTCTTAACATCAAAGTTTGTCTGTACTGATTCCCAGTGGAGAATCAGGTCTGATGAAAATGTTGCACAATAATTGTTCTCCTCCTCATTTTCATTCCTGTCCACCCTCACAAAGGGTGGTGTTGCAATCAAAAAGTGTTGGGTTTTTTTCATGGAGAAGGGTTTTTATGCAGCTTAATGCACACAAATAAAAACATTTTTGAAGACAAAATTGTTTTAATGCCTGTTTTCCACATTCAATGTGATCATTTCTGAATTGACCTTGTGCCATCTTTCCAGCTGTATCTTAACCTTACAGTCTTCAGACTTTACAAAAAAGAAATGTTACCAAAAAATTGCTAAAATTGTACAAAAAAGCTAAAATAATGTATTTCAAAGAAAGCTTATTAAAATAACTTACATTATTTGTGGTTTTATTGTGTTTTTCATTTTGTTTTTAGAAGACTATTGGTCCATAATTAAATGTTACCAGCATCTATCGTCCACACATGGATATAATTATTATTATTTATTTTTTTTTTAAAGAAGAAAATTGTCAAAACAAGTTTGAAATATTGAGAGTCTAGGTAAAACCTTGCAACTTTGCTTCCTTTCACTTGAATGTTTTAATTATACAGCTTTTACATATTTTGTGTAAGTGTGGTCATGTGAGCAGGGCATGTACCCATCAGGGTGACAGGGCCACCCCTTAGAGGTCACTTAACACATTGTGCGGAGGCCAAGCTGCATGGGGAGCCAGGGAAGGAAACCTGAGCTGTAACTCTCACAGCTCTTTCTCACACAGACACGCAAACACGCGCATAGAAAGAGACACACTGGACCTGACCCTTTGACTTGTAGCTGGGAGTGGCTAATAACTGTCTTGAATTCCCAAAGACCCAGCACCTCGCTATTCATTTACTACACTCCTGCTTTATTGCTTTGATGAAACGATAGACATGAACGCCCCGATTTGTGGTGCCAAAAGAGCCGGAAGTCAAATGGTCAAGTCGTATTTTAACCCCTCTGGAAATCCCGAAACATTTTAAATGGCAACTATGTTTAGATAAGATATTTAAACTTCAACTTACTTGTATGTTGAATGGCTTCATGGTGTGTAAATCCTTTAGGTTAGAATTAAATATGTAGCATGATGCAAGACAAACACTGTTGCCATGTAACTCATGCACTTTATATTTTGCTTAGCATCAACTTTATTAGAAGTATGTTATCCTTTTTTCGTTTATGTATTTGTCATAACTTTTGGATGTTTTAAAACTTTACCAATTTGTTTAAATTTCAGTCAGATATTTTCATATATTTCCTTAGTTTGTTTTTTTCAAACATTTCAGGTGTCTGTCCACAAGCTTCTGACAATAATTTACTGGATTTTTGACCCATTCCTGCTATGTAAATTGGTGTAATTTACATAAAAGGAATTACACCAATTCCGGGTTGTACAAGCCTTTTCAGATTTGGCTACAAGTCTTTCCATGCCAGTAAGGCCAGGCCTTGAGGTAGAAAATCTGGACAACTAAATTTGCTATTAAAAGTCCATTTTGTAATTGGTTTGGTGGTATGCATGGTCATTACTTCACTACTTTGTGAAGCACACCAGTCGCTCCTGCAGCAAAAGATCAACACATGAAGCTGTTGACCATCTTCTTGACAGTTAGGATGAAGTTTCCATGTTTGCTTTCCTTTTTTCCCCTCTAAATGCAACACAATCATTATGGTCAAACACTTTTATTTGTCTTAAAAAATCTATTTATGTGTTGCTGAGTACATTTTTAACCAATCAGCGTTTTATGTTGCTTTTGAAGTAATGAATTCTTCCTTGCTGAGTGATCTTTTAGCTTTTTCCTGTACATGACATGTTCCTCTGGATAGTAACAGTCTCTTGCGAGCATCTTCACAAGCTCTTTTGCATTTTTACTGGCGCTGACATGAACATTTAGCACAAGAGCACATTAATTTCTGGGACACAGAACTGATTTTCTTCCGCTAAGAGTAAAACAAAATAGTTTAAACTCGATATTTTTTAAAGGTTAATCAAACTCAATTCTAATCTTTTGAAATAAATTGAACTCAAACTCAAGTTGATTGATTGACTTTCACTAGTTGCATAATAATTAAGCAAAACTTAAATAACTTAAAAAAAAAAACAACAACTTATCAAGATTAAGTAATTAAAAAAATGATTGTACTTGTTAATAATTCAACATAATGGCCTCTGGGATGCCGCTACTCTCTTCCTGATATCTGGTGTGTTTTTTTTCTGTTGTTGTTTTTTTTGTTTTGTTTCTTAAAATGTCACACAAGGAATAATTGTGTTTGAGATCTCTCCTTAAGATAAAGTACACCCATAGGTGAACCAAAAATAAAGCCATAAGTGATGGTGAGATGTTGCAGATTTACCTATCAGCAGCTTACAAAACCACAGCATCATCTGGACATAACAATTACTGTATGAAAACTTCTGGATTTAAAGGCAGTGGGTTTTTCCTGTATTTTTATATGGTGTATGTAAATATTTGATATCATCTTCATGTGTGTCTGTATTTATATATATTCAGCTTAAATTAACACAAACGGATCACATGATTATTTAAGACGGTTGAACTGCCAGCGAAAGCAGCACCTTTGAGGAACTGAGGCGTGACTGTTAAAGGCAGGAGGCCTAACACTCAACATTCAAGATGGATGTAGAAAAAAAATAATATGTATGAAGTAAAAAATTTCTTTCACGGTGTAGGAAAGATAAATTGTTTATCTAACTAAGATGAGAGACCACAAAATATCAATGAATGTAAACAGATAATAACAGCAACAAGAAGAACTTCTTAAAATAAGCCTTATGTATTAAGCCTTATGTAAACCTTATTTTGCCAAGCTCCATAAGATAAAATGCTTTCTGTGCACAATAATATCAATTAGGTCAAAACTGAAATTTGTTAAAACAAAAATTAGAGATTACAATTAAATCATCACACATTAAGAAATAAGCAGATTTAATTGCATTAACAAAATCACTTGTACTACATTTTTTTGGCACCCCGAACTATTGAAGCTGTTTTGTATATATGTTGTTTTCTGAGTTTCTGAGATTAGGACCTTTAATAATTCATGACTTCTTCTTTTACTGGGGTATAAACATTACAAGACCCATTCATTTTAACGAATCTTGACAACTGGGAAAGACAAGAGAACATGCCATTCAAGTAAGGCAGATGTTCGTTGATCTTCATAACGCAGGAAACGGCTGCAAGAAAACTGCTTCTTACCTAAGCTTATCCATATCACTTAGAGCAGTAATTAAATGTTTATAACAATTGGAATTAAAACAACAAGGCTGGGCCCAAGTATAGCTAAGCTGTGTGGGAGTCATGTCTGCATAAAGCATTGTTTGTCTGAGTTTAATTAAACATTTTTAAGATTTTAACTCAAAACATGCGCTTTGTCTGGGAACAAAGTCTCAAGGTGGGTCTGGTGTGAAACAGACCCACCTCATGCCCACAGTGAACTATAGTGGGGAATGTGATTCTGTGGCGTATGAAGAATAAATAGCTGTGATTTACTCTGTGACATGTGCTTCATGTATAGAGTTTTTGAATTAATAAACTCAGTTTCAGTATAAAATAATGTCAATATAATAAATTACATTAAAATTACATAGATTTGAACATGTTAAAAAAGCAATTTTTAAATCCAAAAGTCCCAAGCCTAAACCTTTGCTCTGGGTTAATTTCTGCTTCAAAATTTGATCTGATGAGACATTGAAAAAGACTACAGTTTTGTGTGAAAGTTGTGCAAAAAAAAAGTCTGCTTATCTCCAAAGCTATTCAAGCCTAAAATACCATCTCAATGCAAAACATGTTGCGGCAGCCCACACAGCCCCATCTCTAAAGTCAGCGTCCACATTTCTGAATAAATACTTTATTCAAATAAATTAAATAAATGATCAGGGGTTCCTGGAACACCTGAAAGCTTAATTGCTATAATAGCACTTTTTATTATTCTTATGGTTGAATAACCTCAATAACAGATTAAAAACAATACGTATATTTGTTGTCGGGCTCACATGTCTATTCAACAATTTAGCAGCAAAATAAATTTTTGAATTGAAAATGTTGCTAATTATGTTTGTATAGTTTTTGATAAAATGTGTTTAATTGCAATTAATAAATATAAACCCTGCTATTAAATCAATTAAAAATTTTAATTGAGTCCCACCACTACTTTTTACCCATATTTACCATTTGTGTCACTAACTGCAAACTTCCACAAATAACCACAATAGCAGCACAGTAACACCACTACTAATGTGTGAAAAAGTATTAAGTTGTATGGCATTTTTGCGTATTAAACCTTATGTTTTTGTCGTGTTGCTTTCACATTTGTTTATAAAGACATCTTAAATTAGCAAGTCATAATACTTACAGATTTAATTGCAGTTTACACATTTTAGGAGCCCTAAAGTAATGATTTCACTTAATCTTGAGTAATTACGATGGTATATGAAGCAGAGAACATATGAAATTCTTAAATGTTATTTAAAACAAATCTACTGTGCTTTAGCACATCAGTCTCTGGTTTCAGGTCTCCCTCTTCCTCAGCCCTCACTACCTTCCAGTTGAAACTGAGGGCCTTTTGTGCCATGACGGAAGTGATAAGTTGAGCCGATGCAGGCGGAGGTGTGTTAGAAATTGACCAGTGACAGATTTGTGACTGTATGTTCAAGCAGCCACAAAACGATGAGGTCTTTTCTGTTTGCTGGGAGTGTGTCCCCGACACACACCTGTTGGCACAGACCAAACTCTGACTGCCATGTTTTTGCTTACGGGAGGTACCGTCTAATTTTCTATTCCTCTTTGTTACGCCTTTACCTCCTTATTTGTGCCGGAGATTTTTTTTTTCATTGCGGTTATAAAAATCACAAGATCGAGGTTGACGTCTTCCATCCGTATCAAGGCAAGGTCAAAGATGGGAACTTGTGGGCCTGTTTCGAACATCTGCGTCTGCAGAGGGACACGCAGTGACCGTGGGCTTCAGACTCACACAGTGTTCTTTATCTGATTTCCTTTGAAGTCTGTGTATTTCTAGCCTCATGTCCACTACTGTACAAATACCAGAGACATCACTGGACTTCCAAAACCACATCATTCAGTCTCCCAGCATGGAGCGCTCAGAGAGAGGCAGAAGAAAGGGTCACTTTCTGCAGAATCTTTGATCTGTCTCCACAAGTGGGAAGACTTGCAGTAAGAAGGAAAAATAACTGCAGTCCATGGACGTTTTCCCAACTATCGGGATGTGCATTTGTAATTACTGTAGTGTGTGTATGTGTGTGTGTTCACACATGTGACATGTTTGTGTGTGTGCCCCGATACGTTCTGAGGTCAGCCCCTGTGAGCTCTGATTTATTGAAAGGCCTTGCAGTGATACCAGAATTCCTTTGCGTTAAATGCCTGCTCTAAGGGCCTTTTTACTGCTTCTGTGCTTTATGGACCATGATCGCTCTCCATTTGTCTCTCACCTCCACATTTCTGTGGATTTTTTATGGCTTCTTCTCTTTATTGGAATTGATCTTATCAGGGAACCTTAAAGCAAAGAGATATGGGAAATGGGTAAGATGCATACTTGCAGCTTGAGATGAAAAAGATTTGCTTTTATTGAGTATAAAAATTGTTCTTATCTTTTGGGTGTTGTGCTTCCTTTAAACACCAAGTCTCATTTTTTTCCGCATTTTTAGAAAACTCTAGAAATCCTGGCAAAAGAAAAATGTATTTCTCATATGTAAAAGGACAATTTAGCAAGAATGCGTTTGGACTGTGGGATGAAGCAGGGTACCCAGAGAAAACCCAATCATGCACCTGAGAATATGCAACTCAATGCAGAATGTTCATGCTGATGTTTTTAAAACAACGCATCCTTTTGTCCAACTCTCTACCTGATAGTCACGAAAACTCACTCTTTAGCCTAATTTTAGTCATACATAAGGATTATTTATAGGTTTATTGACGTTTAATCTTTTAAAATGAGAAAAAGGCTCCCACATGAATCCCCCTGTACTCCGGCCCCTTTTCATTTAACTGCTCATTTTCAGCTTTTGTCCTCCAGTTTTCGCTACCATCACTTCTCCATATTTTCAGTTGCTGGCAGCTTTAAACAGGATGCACCTAAACGTTGGGTTTGGTTCCAAATTGGATCCATATGAAGATTATATTGTGCCCGCATCTGTTAGTGGTTCATGTTGAATTATTCGCTACATGGTCTGTTTGAGGAGGGTTCAGTCGGCCGCAGAATGCTCTCGTTAGCAGCTCAGAGTCGGCTTTTCTTTCACCATGCGACTCTCCGTAGGCAGGTTTGTGTCGAAGAGACTGTCTGTCACCTGTAGAAATCCTGCCTGACAAACACCAGATGCAGGATTAACTTCCTGGATGCTGAACTGTGTGGTTGTGTGCTAAGCAGCCAGACTTAGAGGACAGGAGTCTGATTTCAACAGATGCTAAGCTCAGATGGAGAATTCAGTGGTTTGTCAGTGCAGCTGACAGGAATGAGGACTATAAAACAGGATACAGCTGCTGCTTCTGTTGTTCTTTCTTATGTAACTCATGTTTTTTTATTCGTTGTTCTCTTTTAACTTTACCTGTAACTTATAAGCATGAAAAACAAATACCTGAAAAACTGAAATCTCCCTTTTTGTTACTTTTTCTTAAAAATCAAACAAGCAGTTAGAGGCATTTACTTTGGCTTTGGGTTTCTGCAACAAACTTGTATGTGTACCAAATTGCAAAGAAATTAAATAGTTTTTGCAATGTGAAATACAAAATAAATAGGTTGACTGGTCAGACTCTGAACACAGCTTTCTGTGGGGAAACAATGGCAATTATGGTAGAAGTTTGTCGTCTAACCAGTGGGTTGCTCAATCAAATCCCACCTCTGTCTCAGCCGTGTCCTTGAGCAAGACACTTCACCCACTCTGGGTGGGTGAAGGTCCTCTGACCACAGCCCTTGGTGTAACCCGGGCATAGCAGCCTCGTTTCTGTCCGCCTGCCCCAGGGCAGCTGTGTCTACTTGAGCATGCTTAGGAATCTTTCAAAAGTAATTCATCTGATTTTTTTTTTTGTAACAGTTAAATCCAAAAAATATACAAAGCCCAAGAAAGCTTATACTGAAAACATTGTTACATGGAAAGGTCATAATTGATTCAATTCCATTTTCATCATTTTACCTCTATTCTCATTGCTTTTGTGTAGCACACAAATAGCTGGTAGTCTTTCTAAATACACATTGAAACTTCAAAATAATTTTTTTTCAAGGAGAAGAGCTAATGGGCTGGCCAATGGGAGCCCCAGCTGGAAAAAAGCCAAACAGGCCTGTCAATCAAACATGTAATGTTTCTGACTGTTTCTGAAAAATAAATGTGTGCAGCCTTGTTATATCTTTTGTACTGGATTGAATGGAGTCTTCTCACCTTGAAGCTAAAGATACATTTTCAAGAAGCATATGTCATTAATTAATAGATTATGATGGTGTTCAGCTCAAATGTGACTATAGTAAATATGTCAAAAGACATTTTTGCGGTGCCTTTGATTCCGTCATATAACTGTGCACCTGACTTGATAATTAAATGCAGACTTTTTGGAGCTGATTTAATTTGTTATGAATTAATAAAACGCTAGTTTTTAAAGAAGCTGGAGAAAAGTGAAGATTATCATCTCTTTACTTCAAATGTAGTTTAAAGGTCCAGTGAACCTGAAGGAACCTTTATAGTACTGGAGAAATGTTGGGAAGTAGCGGCAGCTTTTCGATTTCACCCTTTGATTGGGCAGATCTTGATATTTAAATTATAGCCTAAAGCTTTAGATAAAACTGATTCTTACTACAGATCTCGGATTCAGACTGCACATCCTTGGTGAAATATACAATGCTGCAATCTCCAAATTCCATGAACACCCCACATATGACCTTTTGAATGCCTCTGTTCATTATCTGTGATCATAAACATGAAAAAAGGAAAAGTCTCAGTATTAAAATAGTGCCTTGGTTGGCTGTTCTTCAATCGTAAAAATGTCTCCCTTGTCACCAGAGAAATCATACACACTGGTTGGCAGTAAATAAGGTTCTGCCATGATTTGGGTCAAACATAGTTTAGCTTATTTCACCAACATTCAGGACAGCGGCCAACACGACGCAGCAGTGCTGCTCTATGTTTCCAGCACCCGTCTCAATTTCCTCAGTTAGTTTTGTGGTTAGGTCATTTTGAGTTGGATCATATGGTAGGATTAGGGCCTACCATGCAGTTGTCCTGCTCTGCTCATTGTGCAATGCAGCAAAAGCAAAACTGAATGGTTTCCAGTTCCAGTTGAGGTTGTGTGAACTTCATATAATTCATCTAGAGATTTCAGTTTTAAAAATAACAAATCAAACTGATTTTTTTGCCCTCAGGATAAGTTTAATGAATACTTTTTGATACTTTTGGGAGATATCTGATTGTCCAATCTGGATCTTGAAAGAACTGATGATAAAATTGGTTCCAAGCAGTCTGACATTGTTTTAAAGTGGTTTTGTTCTTAATGTTTTCTGCTGGACTTTGGATACTTTTTCACTTATTTGACGATAGAGCCATTGCATAGTAATACCACAAACATGTGTTAACTCTGTGTCCTTTTGGTTTCCACCATTACAACGTCTCAGAGTGTACTTTTAGATTTAGAGTAATACATTTACATGGAATGTCTTTCTGTGACAAACTTCTAAAAATATTTGAGAATATTCTGTTTGCTATATGACAAAAATAACATAGTTTCATGGTTTAGTTTAGTAACATTCACTAAATAACTCAGATTTGGTAACTGGGATTAAAACAGCTCTAATCTGTAGCCAGTCTACGGAATAACCTCAGAAAACCTTCAGACAATAAACTCAATAAGGAGTTCTACGGAACTCTTTATTGAGTACATTTAAAATATTTCGAGGTCGGGCTGCTTGGAAGTAAATACAGCAGAAAATTGGTCACCATCTGCAAGGCAAGAAATATTCAAGTACCTGAGCCACAATAAACTCTCTTTCTATCCATCGAATTGCTTTTTCTGTTCTTCTACATCTTAATAGCAATTGGACTCTATTCAAATTTTTAACCGATTTAGCTGAAGGGGCCATCCGTGTAACATCTTTGAAAAAATACTTGTTTAGAAATGTGGATGCTGAAGTTAACATCGGAGACATCTGTGTTTGTTGCTGTTATGTTGTAGCTGATGTTTTGCATTGTGATGAGTCAACTCCTTTTTGCACAACTTGCACACAACAATAGTGTTTTCCAGTGCACCATCAGATTTATTTTTGAAGCAAAAAATCACATTAAAAACTGCATTGAAAAATGTTTTTGTTAAAATCTAAGTAAATAATTAATGCAATATAGTCCCAACCCTGCTTAATACAATAACTAAAAAACAATAACTTGTCTTTTCCTTTCAGCAAACAGTCGCAGTCCGTGTGACTTGCATGATGCCAAATAAATGCGAACAGCAGGTGTGTCTGCAGTGTCTCACCAGTGTTCGTGACGAGACCGTGCCAAGCTGCAAAATGTTCTCCATTACAAACCCTAATCAATATAATTATGAAGCAAGTGGATTATTTAATGTAATTATGGAGTAAGTCACCCAATTATAATTGCATTCAGGTCCATGATAAATTATGTCTCATTGCTGTAGGTAATTAGTCTGAAAATGTTTCCAGTTATGGCTGCAGAGCCAGAAATAAAAAAGCTTGTGAGTAATGTACAGAGCTGCTCGCATGAGAAAGAGCTGTTTGTCCTGCTGTTACAGACTGAGCAGGAAAAAGGCCTTTCGTGTACTGAGCTGTGTTTAGACCGGGTGCAGTTAAAAATAAAAATTAAAAAAAGGCAGCTCACCCGGAACTGAACCAGGTTTTCAGCTAGGGACGGATAATCTTAAACCAAAGTGCGTCAGTCAGAATCGGCCTGTACTTGTTCCCGCTGTGTGTGTTTAGTGTTCTTGCCTTTGTGTGTAATCAGAAGAGTGTGATTAAGCGCCGTGGAGCCTCTCTGAGATGTGGGTCCCTGCTCTCTTAAAGGCTGAGCTATGCCAGCGCTGCCGTGTGCGTTCCTCTGTAATAAGATCACCCAGAAAAGACGTTTTTAAGAGGTCCAGAGCCAGATAACAACGCTGCTTTTTTTTCACACTTTATGCTCTTTACACAAGGCCTTTTTTCTGAGTTAGCGCGAAGCATGCGGTAAAAACTGTTGAAGCTGCCGCAGTAAGCTATGAGCTTTACACTCTCAAGTTGATCCTGTTTAAACAAGACACTAACTACACGCACAAGGCTAAGAAAGAAATTAGGTTCACTGAACTCCTCCGACTCCTGAATTGCTTTTTTTCATCCATAATGGATGGTTCATCAAGGTCCAACATTTTGTGGGAAAATTAGAGGTTGATTAACAAGACAAATCTCAAATTTTCAGTATTTGGTCGCACTTTTATGATGTTGGTTGAAGGACACAACTCAAAGCTTATTTACATATCTACACTGAATTACAGAATTACTTCTCCTGAATCTCAGCCCTGAGCTCTGTAAAGGATATGGCATCCCATTTATTTTTTTATTCCTTTTTTATTTTTTTGCTGTAGTAGTCCAGCTGAGAGAAATTGCCTTGTAAGCCCCCAAAACAGAGACTTCTCATGCCCACTTGAGGAAACAAAGACATGTTATCTCTGTGTGTGTGTGTGTGGGGAGAGGGTGTAGATATAAATATGCCAGTTCTCAGTTAACACACTTGAATGGCACAACAAGGTCTTTTAAAAGTGCTCCAACATAATACATTTAAATATTGTCAATCATTATAAAAAAGCAAAGATCAAATATTCCCTTATTTAAAATTGGTTGCTTGCCAACAACTATTGGAATATGTAGTTCATTGCATGTAGTATCTGTCTGTATAAAATATGTTGACGCACGAACAAAAATGTAAAATAAACTGTATTTTGATTGCTTCCGATGTTAACATAGTGAAACATTACCATACATATCGTTATGACATTTGTTCAAAAAATATAATTCCATTCAAAAAGATTTTTTTTTTTTTTTTTTTTTTTGCAGTAAAATAGATTTGGCTTTTCTCTTTCTTAACATGCATGTGTGCCGGAGGATTGAGAACTAATAACTGCACAATACAAGATGAGCATATCAGGCCACGTAAATGAGTGTGAACCGATCATGCTTCTTAAAGGAGTGTCCCGTTCCTCAGAAAAATTTTAACCTCCCTGAATTAAGAGGGAGTGTAGAGCCGTGGCCCTAGGGATAACTCCAGCAAGTGGGATTCAGCTTTAGTTCCATCAAAGTGCTGAACAATATATGTAACATAAAAGCAGTCATGTCTGAATCAGAAATAAAAAGAGGACTCTGCAGAGTATGGTGAAGGAAGCAGTAAGAGTTGCTGGTGTGTCTCTACCTTTTGTTCAGGAGGGATGTAAGCGTTGTCAGACTCTCCTTGTTCTGCTCCATGAAGTTTTTGAACTGCTGGGTGCCTCATCCTCAGAAACCGACCCGCCTGACTGCTGAACAGCTTCCTGCTTCAAGCAGTTTAAATTCTCAACTTCTGTCACGACTTCATTGCTCTTTGATATTTGACCTTTTTAATTATCTCTTCTACTAATTTTCCAAATGACTCAATATGTTGTCATGCAACATGATGTTTCGTTGCTTTATATGAGTTTTAAGAAACTTATTATAAATTATGAAATATGTAAATAAGTCATCAGGGCTTACTAAGTAAGATGTAAGAAATTAAGCAAAATCGGAACTGAAAGTCAGTGAAGATATTTAACGGACAACTATGGAGAACTAATTTCCAAATGTAGATAGTATTGAGAAGAGATTGGATCTTGCAGAAAATAGCTCAAGCTTATGTAATATGCAGACTACTGTCTTCTGGCTGCAGCTTGATGGTGCGAAAGTTTGAATGAATTAATATGATACCAAACTATCAGTGACCTTAAAAAAAATGATGAAAATATTTGACTTGGAAAAGTACTTCTTGCTCTTTTAAATCCAGAATATCTTTCCAACATTAAGGTGCGTCGTGTCCCTAAATCCTTTTTAAGGATCATTTGTTTCCTCATTCATCCACACGTTAACCGTGTGTTTCTCATCTAAGTGGCCTTGGATCAGTGTTTGTCCTCCTTCAGACTGAATCTGTACATGATATGTGCACTAAACATTGAACATTCTGGATCTTGTTTTATGAACCCCAACTCTTCCTGCAAAGGTTTTCTTTGTGAAATTTTTAATTATGTATTTTTGTTAATTACAAATAATGTGTTTTAAGATCAAAGAGACTGAAATAATACATAAAGAAACAAAAGAACTGCAAACATCAACGTTAACATCTGACATTCTGTTATTGTTCTCTATAGATTTTAAAGTTTTAATTGGGTTGGCCTCTCCTTATCTTCATGATCTTTTGAAACTGCGCTTTGTGTCCACAACTTTGAGATCAAATAATCAGTTGCTGTTAAATGTCCTTCAAACTCGACTTAAGAGCAAAGGAGATCGGGTTTTCTCTGTTGTTGCTCCTATTCTCTAGAATAAGTTTCTTTGTCGGATTAAATCTGCCCAAAATCTGAGTCATTTTAAATAACTTCTTAAAACTTATTTTTATTTGTTGGCATTCAGTTGAGGTCTGATTCTGTCACTTTTTTGTTGTGATGTTATTTTACTTTTCGTCATTTTTTTTTCCATTGCAAAGACATTTATATGTGTCTTTGTACAGAACCTTGGTGCAGTTTCAACCTGTTTTTAAAGTGCTATATCAACACATTTGACACTGACATTAGTCAAAGTTGACGTTTTATATATATATATATATATATATTTTTTTTTTTTTCTAAATTATTATTCCTGTAAAATATGACCCAAGTGTTATAATATATCTAATTAGATATACAAAAAGTTTTATCATTTCCGACTTTGCTCGAGAATTTGATAACATAAAGTAACAGAAATAAAGAGCCTTGTTCTTGTCAAGCAAGTGTAAGCCACCAATGTTTCTGACACTCGTATAAATGAGTGCGGAGTGATGGATGAAAAAAGGGAGAGTTTGAAGAGGGAGTCAGCGAAAAGTAGGGAGCCTTAAAAACAACGTACAAGAGAACTTTTTTTTTTCTTTTTTTTTTTTCCTCCATGCTCTTTTTCTGACTCTTTGGTGGTCTGAAGGAAGGTCTAACTGGATGTTGAACCCAGAGCAAAACACAACAGGGGGGGAAATGAGTTAGGGGTTCAAGGAGGGGGTGAGTGGGGGGTCCTGGGCTGGGGGTTACACCACCAGAGTCCCACAATTCATCATGCTTTGGCACCGACGAGGGCCGTCTGGACAGATCCGAGGTGGGGAGCCGGGAGGGGGGATTGATGGCCAGTGAGACTCTGTGACCTGCTTTTCCCCCCCACGAGAGGAGATAGTTTGTGTCTGTGTTAACGTGTGTATGAATATGGAAGGAAAACATAAAAAAAAAAAAAAAATGGCGAAACAAATCATTACCCTCCAACTTATTTGTCCCGTTGGAAGTTTTGAAGCTGAATTCAGAGCATCTTCATGTCAGCAGGATTCCACCAGAGTGCTAGCTCCCAGCCATCAGATCAGACATGACACATGATTTGTTTTTCTTTCCCCCTCTTTCTCTTTCCCTTCCTTTCTCCTCTTCCCTAACTCTCCTTCCTTTCTCTCAGGACTTCCTGCAAGGCGACAGCACCAAGGCGTATCAGAAGCTGGGCTGGAAACCGCAGGTTACTTTTGAGGTGCGTCATAATCATTCGCTTCACACAAATGCAACACTTAATGAAAAACACAATCATAGATATCAAAAGAAAGTTTAATAAATGTAATGTTTGTGGACAGAAAATAAAAAAAATATTTCACTACCAAATTCAGAACAGATTTTAACTGGCAGTTAGATTTTGTTTGACTTGTTGAGAATTCAATAAACGTATATAAAATACATTTAAACTGAATCCACAGATTATGGAGTGCATTCGGTATACTCAAACAGGCAATAAGAGGCCTAAAAAGGATTAACAAAAAATTTACTTTAAACACAATAGCATAAATGTTTTATAGTTATAGCTAATCTAATAAAATGATACTAGTATCTCAGAAGAAAAATACTCTGAAACTGAATGTTTCTATTCATCTGGCCTCCAAAATGTGCAAAATTGGATAAGAAAATATAAAAACAGTAAAATAGTTTTCATCTATTTCATTGTCTCAGCTAAATCCCCTTCTATAGGCAAAAAGTACGATATTTAATAATATGTTTTCGTTTCTTTTCACAAAAACTTGCAAATTTCATCTCACTCTAACATAAGTTTGGTTTTGCTAACTTAAAGAGGCAATTTTGTTCAAAGAACACAGTAAAAACACATAATTGTTTTCAGCTGATCACAAGTTCTGCTCAAGAACAAAAATAATTACGTAAGAATAAATTTGCTTCAGCTAAAATAACACTAAAGAGTTTCTTTTCTCTCTCTCTTCTGTCTTGTCAACATTTATAAAAAGTTCCGAGGACTCGGTGAGCATTTCTCAGCTCCTGCTCTTTTTAAGCGTACCTGCTGCTACATGTTGTTAAACTAAACGATCCTCCTCACTGCTTGTCACAGAGAGTTGGGATCCTCGTTCATTTCAGGGCCCCGGAATCAAACCCGCCCCAGTCAAACAAATACAAATATTTCTTAAGAGATTTGTTTCCACCTGACTCATTAACTTTTTCCTGTGAAAATCTAACGTCTCTGCAGGAGCTGGTGAAAGAGATGCTGGAAGCTGACATCGAACTCATGAGGAAAAACCCAAATGCCTGAAAGCAGATCAGCTCATGCAGACAGGATGGAGATGTTTTAGCACTCCATGGTTCTACGCTGAATCAAACAGCCGCAGAGCCATTTTTTATCTCTTCTTCTCTAAATGAAGTTATTGTTGTTCTTTTGTTTTCTAATCAGGAGCCAGTTGTTGCCTTTCTTTCTTCTTGGTACTGTGTCAGGTTGATATATTAGATTGTTTTGTTTGTTTACATTCAAACACTGATCATGCAATGTTTTGTGTCAAAGGCAAATTTTAAGATTTTATTCATGTGTCTGTTCCCTTTGTGGTGAAGTTCATTTAAAGGTTTGATTTGATCCCTTTTTTAAAAGATGACCAAAAAATATAAGAACGAATCGAATCGGATATTATTTTAGACTCAGATGTTAGAGATTTTTTTTTTTTTTTTTTTTTTTACTTCAGTGGGGGCCATTCTTTTAACATGTTTTTGTTTGTTTGTTGTTGTTGGGGTTTTTTTTGTTGTTTTTTTTACTTAATGATGACGAAGGGCTATGAGGGGGATAATAAAACATATAGGAAATTATGTGCATTTGTCTTTTTCTATCATTTTTTTTTACTGAGTGGAAATGTAAGAAATGAAACTGTCATTATTTATTTCTCGTCTTTCGGATCTGCAAACACTTCCTTTATGTCATCTCTGCTTCCTCTGATCTTCCAGGTTTTCTTTTTCCCTGCGCTCTTATTAGGAAGAAAGCGCGTCTTTCTCTGTTTGCCAGAGTTGCGCTCTCAGGCGGTTTTCTGTCCCCCTGGTCCTGATGCCATCAGATGGGATTGTGGCACATTTGCACGAATTCTGAATTGACGAAGTTGCAGATAGATTCCACAAACGTACGTCCAACCTCTTAAAATATATCTTGCCGTATGAGTGGGAGTTATCGCTAATAAATGTGATATTTCTTTCCTCTTTTTAATTAAGGACTAGAAGAACCTTTCTACTGACCAATAATAGGGAAGCTATTTGCGGTTTTTTATTTATATATGTATTTTTTTTAATGAAAAAACAAATGAGCTAAATTTAGAAAATATTTAATTTTCAAAGTTCAAAATGCGCTGCTTTTCACTTTGTTTTTATGCTATTTTGCATTGATTTTTTTATTTTATTTTATTTTTTTTTTTGTCTTTTAATCCCTGAATAAATGTTCCTGCAGGCCAGATTATTTAGTAAAACAATTAATTGAAAGTGGCTTTAAAAATACTAAATTGCTTCGAAGCGAAATGCGGCGAATAATTTAGAAAATCTGCCCCTTTTCTGGATTAAACGCCGTTTCTTTTCTCCACACTGCTGCCTGCAGTTCAGCTGGAGGAAGGTTTGGCATTCAGTCGAGCCCTGAAGGCGTCAGAGAGCGGCTCTGAGCAGAAAGGGGACCACCTCACAAACCCCCTCTGTCTGTTTGCGGGACAGCACCTTCAGCACGTCTCAAGTTCTCCCTGTGATCGTCCAGGACGTCGCTGCGTCTGTGCGAAGCCCGAATAGGAAACAGATGTGGCCCTGGCGTTGTTTTGGGCCCCTGTAACCTCAACACACACACACACACACACACACAGCTAGTGGCCTCACACAGGTGCACCATGTATCCCTCAACAACAATTAAAGCAAAGTCCTGTGATCAGGTCTACTGTTGGCGCACAAAGAAACGGCAGCTGACTGAGCTTTGGAGCTGGAGGAGGAACAAATGAAAGCGTCCAGACAGCTGAATAAAAGTTTTAGAAGATTAAAGGAATTTAATTTCTTCGGAGTTTTCGAAGATGGAGGACTTTTAAGAAATGTCTAAGCGGTAAAACTGCGTGTAAATAGACCCCCCCCCAGCCCTTCCTTCCACCCCCTCCCAAACATCAGCTTTCAGGTACACATGCGCAGACTGAATTTTGTTTACTTGTAGTGCTGCACTGATAGATAAGCTATGCAGTAATTATCTGCAATAGGGTGTAATTATATTTTCACTTGCAATGCTCTATAGAGTTAATGACTTTTTTTTTTTTTGTATATTGTGAAATGCACTATTACACGCGCGTGATAATTGAAGTGTTTAATTAATGCACCAAGCTCTAATTATTTTACCCCAAATTCGGGTAAAGCTGATTTAAATCCATTTTAAATCTCTAAATGGCCGAACGCGACGCTTGGCTAAAAATGAGACGTAAAACAAAACACCAGAGTTTAATCCGACACATATTGAACCTTTTAGAGCCCGCTCCTCTGAGGTATTAAGCTGGTCCGATATATGAAGCAGGTCGAGGTTTGCTCTCAGTGGGACTCCTTCACGGTGTCAAGAAATCCAACAGAATAAACTCTGTTTTTGTGACAGTCCTGCAGAATTAAAGGCAGAAAGGGGTGACATGCTGCTTCTGCTGCATATTTCCCTCTGCTTCCCAGACGGCTGTTTTTCAGAACACACCTGAGTCTTCAAGCGGCCACGCCATTACGCGTTTAAAATCGACCGCATATATGTTGTTACATGCGATCGATAGGTTTTTAAAGTGAGACATTAGCAGGATTTTGGGTGTAATTTTATGGCTTTACAAATATTTTTTCCCCAAAAAAATGTTTTCTTTTATTTTTGATCTAAATTTGGACGTTAAACGCGCAGAAATTGCATCAATAATTAGGTTCATAGCTAATTAATGTTTGGCCTCTTATTGCAGTAAAAAAAAAAAAAAAAAAAAAAAAAAAAACACAAAAAAGTGCTGTGGGTGGCAAAGTAAAAATTATAGTCAGTCCAATCAAGACAAAACACTTCCCCGAAAAGTAACTTTTATTTCTGCAGCTTTACTTCCTGACAGATCCCACCTGAAATCTGCAAGAATTGAAATAAATGTGTTATTTGGTTTCTCTGCAGAGAACCTTTGCGTAATTGTGGTTTTGCGCGCTGATCCTTAAACTCAGCTCTGAATTCGACGACAAGCAATTGAAGCCATTGAAAGACACCTAAGCACGCCTGACGCCTTGAAGTAAGTGGTCCAATTTTTTTTTTTTAAGTAACACCTCCAACTCATCACGGCTCGTTAATGTCTTAATAAATCCTTCTGGATGTAACAACGCGCGTTTGGAAAGCGGCTTGGCAGCAGAAGGGTTCCCTGCTCCTCTGGAAGTCTTCAGGGGTTTTCTGCGCTGCAGGCCTGCAAAGCCGCATCGGCAACAACACGAGTCCAGAGAAGGTGCTTTAAGATAAGGCAGTGACAGGCTTCTCACCGTCCTTTCCTAAAGTGCATTGTTGACATCCTCTCGACTGACCTCCATCACCCCGCCCTGTCTTGTCCTCAGGATGAAAAACGATTCGCCCGGAGTGCCTGGGTTTCCCTTCCTGCCTCAGGAGAGCCGCATCAATCACAAGGACGTTTGTTTGGGAGCGAAAAAAGTACGCTTTTCGGCATGATTAGAGCACCTTTATGCACACAATACGCTTTAGATTGGGGAGTTAGAAGAAGAAAAAAAAATGCATGTTACATTTGAGCCCGTTACCACCCCCTCTCTTTGTGGAAAGTGTCGCGGTGAAGCCAAACAACGCGCTGTTTGCGTTACAGCTCCGGTGATCCTGACTCATCCTACTGTGGCCTTAGGGGAGAGATTGTGCGCTGGAAATTACTCTCATTTATTGTTTTACAGCAGAGTCACAACCACACAGGCATCAAACCGACTGTCAGCTTTCACTGCGGCTTATTCAGCCGAGGAAACACACACACACAATTACCTTCTAACACAAAACACACACTCTTGTTGAAATCCCAGTCATCCCTGTCTGTGCCTGCAAGCTGCAGAGTGACTGCAAATTCATTAAACAAACAAACGATTTAATCTGGAAATTACCATTATTACTGTTATTGGCCAAAATATAATGTATGTATTAATAAATTCCAACATGGGTCAACGTCAGTAGCATCTAAGATTATTTCTCTTAATGATGATTTGTCTAATTATTATTGTTATTTTTAATAGCAGTTGTATAATTGGCCTGCATCTAAGGTGTTGTCGTTAGATATTTTTGTAAAATTATTATTTCCGCTGTTATTATTTTTGTTAATATTTTTAGCAATTGTTTGCAACATATGACTATTTTTAACGAAAGTATTTTTTTGGATAACGTCACCAATTGAATTCTAATAATTAATGCTGTTGCTGTTATTTTATGCCGGTTTATAACGTGTCCCCTTGTAAGTAATTTTAAAAGTGTCCAGACGGAACATAGTGATGTTCTGTCTGGACACTGAAATAGAAATAGACACTCCCAATGGGATTTTTTTTTTTTTTCTGGTGAACTAAAGGTTTTAAAAATCAATTTAAAGATGCTCGAAATACATGTATTAATACTAGTAGTATTACTATTGCTATTGCTATCTCTGTCTCTTTCTTTGAAGCTCTATGTTTTTCAACTGGGGGTGCCGGCGGGGGGTAATTAAGGAAGTAGTAAAAAAAAAAAGAAAAGAGAAAATAAACATCTGACAGCTGCCATATTCCAGTCAGCCACCGCTGCCTGCTGCTGTCTGAAGGCAGAGCAGACCGGCCTGTATCTCGTCCCTGCGGCCAGATATCCCATCCATCAGAGCGCACTCATCATGCGTCAGCAGGGACCTTTATGGTCTAGATCTGCAGCAAAAAAAAAAAAAAAAAAAAAGAGAGAGAAAAATCTCTCCGACCGAAGACGTCCAAAACAAATGCAGCTGCAACCGTATTTTTTTTTTTTTTTTTCTGCATCCAAACTCTCCCATCGTTATGAAACAGAAGCCAGACAGAAGCCTGATGTGCGCTTTGTGACTTGACTGGTTTGTTTTGCTGACAAGGCCTCTGACTGAGCTCAGACCGCACTGATGCCACACGTGAGTTTGTTTACCTCCGGTGTTTACGCTCACACACTGAAAACACACGGCCTACAGGTGAGGCCAATGGCGGGGGGGGGGGAGAAGGCGGCGGCAGAGTTCACCTCCTGTTGGTGTGAACAGGAGGTGATTGGAGCTTAGGGAAATGTGCAGGCTTGGAGCGAGAACGTTTTTGGAGAAAATTCTCTTTTAGTGTAAAATCAGCTACGAAAGGCGTTAGCATCTTTGTCCCGCACTCTTCAAAGTTTAAAGAAAACTCTCTGAATTAGTATTGACATAGCTTGTATTTGTGCAAAACATCGCCTCCATTAACACGCTAGCTGCCCATGCTGTAAAAAGAACTATTTGCATTTTAAATTGATCAAAAATAATTCTTTTTGCATTTAGCGATTTATAAAACACGTTTTACTGTTTTGTTTATGTTTTTTTTGTTTTACTTTGAATGCGTTTTACGGCCTTTTCTACAGCATAATGCTAATGAATCACTCCAATTAAATTCAAATATTCGGCACTTTATTAAACAAAACAACTTGCAATGCCTTCAGAATTTTTTTTTTTTTTAACAAATTACAGAATGAATAAAATAGGCCAGTACAGGCTACAGAGTCTTTCCCCGTAAATTTCTATACAACAACAGGGACAGATTTAAAGGCAGCAAGAAAACTGGAAAAGAGTTTGGTCCTCACCATCCAACCACCTGCTTTTCCTCCAAAATAAATTACTATATTAGGCTATAATTTACAGTCTATTCATAAAGGTGGTAGGAGCAATTCTCAAAGTGAGAGGGAAGGAAACTTACGTGTGGTGGTGTTACACAGCTCACGACAAAAGAAAGGAAAATCTCAGAATCTCTCATGTCCACTCGGAGAGTAAAAGTACAGCCAAAGGAAAAAAAAAAATATAGAGCAAATATATACTCGAGTTATTAACTTAAAGGGGGCGTTTTGGCTTTCAGAACTTGCTGCAGTCATAAACAAACGCTCCTGAGGTGCGGTAGAGTGACTGGCCGGACGGGAAGGCCATCTGACAGCTGTTATTCCCGCTCACCGGGGAGCCGTTCAGCCCGATCCGCTGGGACTCGAACATCTCCCGCACAGAGTGGAAGTTCTGCTGCTGCGCCGGGTAGGCCGGACTCAGGTGGCTCAGGTCTCCGTACCAGGACGCGAGCCGGCCCTGGTGCCCGTGGTGGCCCTCCTGGCCCGCCTGGCCGAGAGGGGACGCGGTGGTCGTAGTGATGCAATAGTCGGGCAGAGCCTCCTCCACCGTGGTGGAAGTTGCCAGGGGCCCCCCGGACGAGCGGTCCCCGGCGTACAGGCTCATGGCCTGCATGTTGCAGTGATAGGTGGCGTTGGAGCTGGAGGAGATGGCGCTCTGGTTGCAGGTGGCGGAGCTGTATGCGGGGGTCTGGTTGGGGGAGTAGTTGAGCGACAGCGACGGGGTGATACCTGTCCGAGAGGAGGCGATGAGAGGCGGAGAGAGTTCGGCCTGCGGGGAGCCCCGCAATGAGGTGATGATGTTGTCCACGCTGAAGCCCTGCGCCGGGCCCTGGCCGTGGCTGTGGTGGTGGTGCTCGGCTGCCTCCATGCTCAGAGAGCGGGTGGAGGGGACGCTGTGCGGGCTGCCAGTTGACATGCTGCTGCTGCTGCTGCTGCTGCTGTCCGGGCTTTCAATTTTAGGCACCGCGCCCAGGGTGGGTGACGCGGCCTGCGGAGGCGATGACGTTCCGTTCTCAGTCTTAATGTCCTGGATGCGCACCGGCTGAGCGCCCTGCACCGGCGGATCCTGCTCCCGACCTGCGGGCCGCCCAGATGGATCCTTCCCCTGCCTGTCCCGCTCATCCTTTTCCCTCTGCACGTCCTTCTTTTTGAACCTCCTGCGGCGCCGCAGGAAGCTCCCGTTCTCAAACATATTGTAGGAGTCCGGGTCCAGGGTCCAGTAGCTGCCCTTCCCGGGCTTCTTGTCGTCCCGGGGCACTTTAACAAAGCACTCGTTGAGGGACAGGTTGTGCCGGATGCTGTTCTGCCAGCCCTGCTTGTTGTCCCGATAGAAGGGGAACCGCTCCATGATGAATTGATAAATCCCATTCAGGGTGATCTTCTTCTCCGGGGAGTTCTGGATCGCCATGGTGATGAGGGCGATGTAGCTGTAAGGAGGTTTTACCATGTCCTTCGGCTGGTGCTGCGGGGTGTACGGTCCGTACGCGCGGGCCATGCCGGCCTGGTACTGCTCGTGGGCGGCATGTGAGTACATGCTCATGGGCGCGGGCATCCCGGTGTACCCGCTGCCGGGTCGGTAGTAGTTCTGGTCACTGCTGATGTAGGGAACGACTCCCAGAGAGTTGGGACTGGAGACGGAGTAGCGCGCCTGCATCCTGCCTCTCCAAAACTCTTCCCCGCAGAACGTGTCACAACTTCAGCCTTTAGGCTGCTCTCTTTCGGTTCTCTGTCCTTCCTATTTGTTGTTTTTTTTTTTTCTTTTTTTTTGGTATGTAAGTCCTTCAAGCCGCAGCTCGCCACGGTGACGCGGACAGAGCTCACGCTGCAGCACGGAGCGTTTGGGAAACTAAGAAAGCTGGAGGAGCGTCAGTCTGACACAGCGAGGAACTTTTTCCTTTTTTTTCTTTACGCCTTACATTTTTCCGTCCCTTTTGGCTCCTCCAGCTGCTCCACCCCGAATCCAGTGTGCTCCATCATCCAATGGGGGACGAAATGAACCTGTGGAAAAGAGCACAGCGATAAAAGTTTCTACCCCCACCTTCTTCTTCCTCCTCCTTCTCCTCCTTCTCCTCCTCCTCTTCCCCCTCCTTCTTCTCCCTGCTTCCCTCTTCTGTCAGCTAAGAAATGAAGTTATTCAAATGTTGTGAGGGTGTGCCCAGAGTGCTGAAAATTTAACTTAATTACCTAAATCTGGATTTATCTTAGAATGAAAACTATAAAGTTACTAAAATGTATATATTTTGAAAACAAACAAAAAAAAGAGAGAAAAAGCAGAAGAAATCGGGGTTCAAGTATAGGCTAGTTGTGACTTGACGGCTCTAAACAAATTACAGTTTCATTCTATCCGTCATTTCGATGTCAGATTTGTGTAAAAGTTAAAGGGGAAAGTTTTTCGTCACACCTGTCCCTTTAAACGACAGTGGAATAATCTCCTTTAATTAAATCTACAATTAGAATTTATGCGTTATGGAGTAGGAATGCAAAATAAGCTCAGACCAATGAGTCCTCTGGCTGAGAATCTCCCAGCTGCAGTTCAGCCTCTGAATAAACAAAACGCACATGAAAGAGTGAAAAAGTGAGGACGCCTCCGCCCTCCACACCCACAGTGCCGGTGGGTGGTGTGTGGGAACTAATTATGGGTTAAACGAAGATCATTTGGTCGAGCTGGGTGACAAAAGATTCAGTGTGTGATGAGAGAGAGGCGAGGAGCTCCAAATGTCTCGGTACAGACAGACTGACAGGTTTTTCACTGGAAAGCTGCGATTAGGTCATAAAGAGGAATAAAGAATTTTGAACAGCTTCAGGACAGATACGATTTACTCCCGAAGAAAGCAGATAAGTTCAAATAAAAAGCAGTCATCTGTCATCATAAGAATGCGATCTATAAAAATTCACACATAAAACTAATAAATAATAAAATAAAATATTATTCAACAGCAACATTTTTTTTTTTATGATTAAAATGACTATTTCGTCTGTTCTTACGTGTGTGTATGCTATAGGCCAAAAACTTAAACAGAGATCTTTTTACGTATTTGTCTAGATTTATGGCTCAGAATCAGCATGACGCATGTCCACTTCTTCTTTTTTTGCGCATTTTTATAATGGTTGTAAATGAGTGAGAGAAAACAAAAACAAATATAGTTATTTGTTATCCCATAAACATGAGCCAAAATGCATTTAAATTTACGCTTGAAGGTGGAAGAATGCAGCTCTATTTATTTATCTATTTACTGTTATTAGGGGCCACAAAAATAAGAATTTCGTATATTTTAAATAGTTTTATAATTCCGATGAGTTTACCGAGTGTGACGGTTTAAATCATTCTGCCGACTTCAGATGATTAGTATTTTTTTTTATTGTCCATCCTTTATAAATATTCTAATTCTTAAAAAAAATATTTTGATTAAAAAAGGAAAAAAACATGAATGATTAAGTCGCATTTTAGAAAATATAAGTTAACTTTTAATTATCTGAATCTAAAGAATGTAAGTGTGCAGAATACGTTTTTATAAACTGCCATGACAGCAGATTTATTATATTTTTTCCTAAACCCAATCCGTCTTAGTTTATTGTGAGGTTTTTTATTTAGAGCAAAATGAGTTCTTAATCTAAAGTTAAAAATAAATGTTAAATATTAAAAATATTAAATAAATGTTATATTTATATATATATAAAATGTTATATATGCTTATATATTATATGCTTTAATTTGAGATCTCTCCAAAAATATATCAAATGCATAACTGCTTATCTTAAGTATAAAAGTATAAGCAGTTAATTTTCACCTAAGTATTTTGGTTTGTTTGCTTTTGTATTATCGGTGTCTGTTCTGTGATTTGCATGTGTCTGCAGGGCCACATGAGGAGCAGCAGCAGCCGGATGAGGAGATGGAAACAAACGCCGTCACCTGTGAGGTCCCCCCGCACGGTGAACGCTCCGCAGCGGGTTCAGACAGAGCGGGGACCCCTGCTGACCGCAGCGCTCATCAGCTGCTCCGCACGCTGCGTGACTCGGTGTGACAGCTCTGGTAAAACAGTCTGTTCCTGATATTACCCTTAGATGACGGTTCAGGAAAAAAAAAAAAAAAAAAAAAAAGTCTTAGTATGTGGTGATACTTTGCTAAAAACGCAAATTACATCGAATCAGCCTGCTTAGTAAATAAGCTTGTTTGAGTATTAAAAATAAGTTATAAAACTGCACTTTAATCGAGACAGCCATAACCGCTCATTAGAACGGCACACTCCTGCCTCCTTGTGGTAAGACTGTAAAAATACACGATGGATAATTAAAAAATCAACAACAAACTATTATTATTATTATTATTATTATTATTATTATTATTATTATTATTATTATTATTATTATTATTATTATTATTATTATTTTATTATTATTATTGACATCTCAGGAGTCTGCCCACTGTATGAGTGTATTTTTTTTCATTTTCCTTGTTTTAAAACCTGATTGTTGCTGAACAGGCCAGATCTGTGCGATGCAAAAAAATAAATAAATAAAAAAAGGGGGCGGGGGGGGACTTGTTTACATAAAAATGGCGACCTACTTCTCACCTAACACCCTCATTTGAATTTTATTTCCTTTTCAAGAGCTGGTGACAGTGCTGTCAGATGAGTGAATTCACTAAACGTGAAACACTTGTTTTATCTTTTTTAAAGCGCTTGAAGGGGGACAATCAAGACACTCTAGCTGTAAAAAAAAAATATCCACGTAGCTTTCTGTTTTTAGTGATTCTATTAAACGCTCCTTCCACACAGACAGTTCTCTTAAGCACAAGTCTCCAATGGCTATTTGTGTTTTTGAAACGGAGGGATTAAAAATAATGAGACAAAAAAAAAAAAAACAACAAAAAAACAAAATCACTGGTGTAAAAAAATGTAAATGTATATATTTAATGAGACGCGGAAAAAAAAGAAAATTCCTTACACGCTTCTCATTTGTAAAGTAAAAAAAAGACAAAACACGTTTTGATATTGTATTGCTGGATCATGTTGTGAAATAAATCGAAAATATTCCACATGTTTCGTTTTTTTTGCCTTATTACACTTTTTTTTTATTTTGATTTCTCGCTACCATTTAATATGTAAATATGTACATTTAATTAAAAGTTAAAGCAGGACTTTATCTACTCACTGTTTGAGCAACTGCAGGTGGCTTCTCTGCCGTCGCCCAAGCGTTACGCACTTTAAAACGTTATTTTCCATAAGGAGTGGCTCGGTTAATTACATGCGTAATTGGCGCCATCTTTCCAAATTTACTGGTAATGTATTCGAGGACATTATTCTCTAAATACCAGCCGGTGTCTTTAACGTTTGTGTCCTGTCAATCTGAAAATATCGATTTATAATTGGTTTTGCACTTGTTATATTTTTAGTTTGTTGTTGGCACCATAAACTTTTTTTTTTCTGTTGCATGGCTTATTATGAACTTATCTGTAGCTTGCTTATTACAACACTTGAACTTAAATACGATAAAGCAAAATTAGCCTATAAAATTGGCTGGTAACGGCTTTTTTTTTTTTATCTGTGATTACATATAAATAATAACACAGTAGTAATAGTAGTAATAATGCACCATTAAAGCTCGCAGTATTCTACCGTAACCCAAATTACAACCCCATCCATATTAAAATGTGCAAAAAAAAAAAAAAAAAAGAAAAAAAAGACGTAAATCTTCAAATTAGAGATACATTATTTAACAGGTACTTTGTCTCAGAAGGTTCTACAGGTGTCCCTGCACTCCTGAGGTCTAGCTCATACCGGGAACATATGATGGCAAGGTCATCATATGTTATAACCAAAACACCTAAAAAAGTGGATGAAGCTGTCAAGCGTGCCCTTTATAACCACGAACACCTTATTCAGCTCGGTTCGTAATTATTTAAAAGGCGTTTTTGAAGGTTGAATAAAGATACAAAAAAACAATAGGATTTATTTTATTTTTTTTAAAGGCCCTCTTCTACATGAATCAGATCAGACATGGTGTGTTGATATATCTTTTTAAAATGCTCAAATTCTGTCCAAAGTTTATGAGGGAGAAAAACACGGAACTCAGACCAGGAAGGTGAAGAGAGGATCTCGCTTGTGCCGAAACGACATTCTGATGGTGATATTTAAATACTGTTGTGAATTTATTGATTTATTTATGTTTTTCTATTTTATAAGCAGAATTTCCCCTTAGATTTTATTTAGGCGTCCGGGGCTGATTAGTAACTGTTGTTTATTTAAATCTGGGTGCATGTGCACACACATGTGCTTTATATATCCTCCTGAGACCCAGCAATGCATTTTTGTCCTCTGTGGAGCACATAGGTTTTTTGTTCATAACTCTGAAACCATACATGCCACTGTGTTAAATCCTGTTGGTCCTTAGAGAGGACATCCTGGGCTCTCCAATGATATGACATGTGTGGGGGTGGGGCTTTTCTGGAATTTTTTTTCTGATTCTTCACAATGGCTGCCATCCCTGTGAGCACATTTTATCGAAAGAAGAAAGGTAAG
>CAEGAE010101565.1:0-18550 GCA_903067095.1 Girardinus metallicus | reverse complement strand
GTAGATTTCTCCAGAGAAACGTGATTCCTCACAGGGGCTTGAAGTAAATCAGCCTGTGTCCAGTTTGAGTGAAAGGAGGAGCGCGATCCCTGCTGAGGTAAACTTAAGAGATCAAGCAGCGGCAGCGCGAGGCAACGCGCTGAGGCGCCAGCGTGTGATTGGTCCGCTCTGCCGGCTTTAAGTGCATAAAGTATGAACCTTTATTTTAGGAATAAATCTTCCCTGCCAGCAAAACGCTTATAGCAGCAGAAAAACTTGCAATCCGGCTTATTTAAAGAAATGAAAATAAAAATTAAGCAACTTTTTTTTTTAATTATTATTTTCCTAAAAACAAAAACAAGCTATGCTTAGCCTGGCGGTGGCGCTAGTAAAGCATGGCGGGCTGCCAGGCTTATAATACACTGGGGGAAACCCTGATATAGTTATGTTCATAATAATGGCAGTGTGTTTAAAAAGGTGAGTAAACCTCAAAATTCTTCAAATAAATTGTATTTTAATGAACACAAATGCTTTGGGGACACTGCACATTTTATTTCAAAGCCAAGTAGTTAGTAATTGAATATTACAATATTTTACAGGAAGTCAAGAAATACAATGTTCAAAAAAATAGCAGTGTTGACGTCTTTCTTTACAAACTAAGAAATGCTGAAAGATTCATCTTTCCTGACAATCATCAACTAATATTTAGTTTAGTTTAAAAAAGTGTGTTGGACTTTTTCTACCTTGGTTCTCCTGGGGCTGTAAGCTGTTCACTACTAGCTGCTGGGGGAGCGGCTCCGCCTCACCCCGGAGCGATGACGGCGCCGCCGTTCGGCTGCCTCTCTGCTGCCAGGCTCTCATCCTTCTCAGTCTCAGATACCGTTTGTCAGTTACTAATAAGAATGATCGATCCGCCTTCGTCAGCATGCCGATCCTCGCCGCGCCCAGACTGCGGCGGCGGGTTTCCCGTCTTGGTGTCCAGCTCCAAACAGGGCGCCGCTGCCTGCTGCGCGTTCATTCTTCAGGTAATCCTTCATATACAGAACAGAAACCACTGAGCTACAAACTAATCACGAAGTGGAAGCGCCAGGCTCCACCGATCTCACTGCTTTTGCCGCTGCTCCGTTCCGCTTCTCTTTCACCATAACTTGAGCAACTTTGCTTCATTTCTTAGCAACAAAATACAGCCCATAATTATTTGTTGAAGATGTGAGATTTCCAATAACAAAAGAAAATGATGTTGCGTTTAATTTTTTACGTTTGGAAGCTCGTTCCCTGTCACATTCCCAGAAAAGCCGGTTTTCGACATTTTGACTTTTGGAAAATCTGGTTTACTTGTTTTAGCATAACTCTGGTTTCACTGTGAACACAATTTAAAACGGTGTGTAGTTTATAATGTGCTCTTTAAGCACAAGTTGACAGTGAGGCGGGGGGGGCGGAGTCTTGCTGCTCCGCCGTCACAAACCAGACATGGTCAAGAGACGCATATAAGCCTTATATGCATGTATGGACCTGGTGTGTATCTGTACATGCAAGGGATGAAAAATGGACAAACGGCGTAGAATCGCCCTGGTTCTGAGGCACCAGAACCGGGTGGTTGCTGTGCCGCCCTCATGGTGTGTGTGTGTGTTAGGAGGCGGAGCCCTACCTGCTGCAGGGCGGCACGGTGAACAGCATGGAGAGCTCCCAGTCCGTTCCCAGTATGTCCATCTCGGCCAGCTCCCAGTCCAGCTCCGTCAACAGCCTGGCGGACGCCTCCGACGACAGCAGCGGCGACATGGCCATCCTGCAGGAGGGCGAGAACACCGTCACCTCCAACAGCTCCATCATCCACCGCCCCACGGTGAGCCCAGGGCCCGGGTCGGGTCGGGTCGGGTCGGGTCCCTCTAACCCCTCCCTCCTTTGCAGGGTCAGGACAACATCTACGACGACCCGTACCAGCCGGAGCTGGAGCTGGAGCAGCCGCACGCCCCCTCCGCCGGGCGCCGCCGGGCCTTCTACCGGAACCGGGACCACTTCGCCACCATCCGGACCGCCTCCCTGGTAGGTTCCGGAGAGGACGTGTCCCGGCCCGTTTCCAGGTGGATGCGTGACCTGTCGCCGTCCCGCAGGTGACCCGTCAGATCCAGGAGCACGAGCAGGGCTCGGCGCTGCGGGACCAGATGTCCGGCTACAAGCGCATGCGGCAGCTGCACCAGAAGCAGCTGCTGGGCCTGGAGAACAAGCTGAAGGCCGAGATGGACGAGCACCAGCTGAAGCTGGACAAGGAGCTGGACGCCCAGAGGACCGGCTTCTCCGCCGAGCTCGACAAGCTGTCCCGCAAGAACCAGGCCGTCCTGGAGAAAGAGGTCCGCTCCGGCCGCGCGTCCGCTCCCGCTCCCGCTCCCGGTGCCTGACGTCTCCGCTCTCCGCATCCTGCAGGTCAAAGCCGCTCTGGCCGAGGAGAAGAAGTTCCAGCAGCAGATCCTGGGCCAGCACAAGAAGGAGCTCAACTGTCTGCTGGACTCCCAGAAGCGCCAGTACCGCCACCGCAAGGAGCTGCTGAAGGAGGTAAGACCCGGAGTCGGAGGCGGAGCAGGAGCAAGAGACTGCCCAGCCCCTGATCCGGTCCGGCCCCTGATCCCGATCCGGGTTTCTCCCCTCCCTCCGGAGCAGGAGCTGAGTGAGAACCAGTCGACCCCCAAGAGGGAGAAGCAGGAGTGGCTGATCCAGCAGAAGGAGGTGATGCAGCAGCTGATGGCGGAGGAGGAGGCCGGCCTGCTGCGGCGCCAGAGGCAGTACTACGACCTGCAGTGCCGCCAGTACAAGAGGAAGATGCTGCTGGCCCGCCACAACCTGGAGCAGGACCTGCTGCGAGAGGTAGGGCCGCTCCAGAACCGCTGCAGAACCCGATCCGGACCCGCCGCCTCCCTAATGCTGCTGTCGCCCCAGGAGCTGAACAAGAAGCAGATCCAGAAGGACCTGGAGTGCGCCATGCTGCTGCGGCACCACGAGTCCACCCAGGAGCTGGAGTTCCGGCAGCTCGGCTCGGTCCAGAGAACCCGGGCCGAGCTGATCCGGACCCAGCACCAGACCGAGCTCACCAACCAGATGGAGTACAACAAGCGGCGCGAGGACGAACTGCGGCAGAAACACGCCGTGGAGGTCCGGCAGCAGCCCAAGAGCCTCAAGGTAGCCGTTTGGGACCGTCCCGGGGGCCCGTGGGCCGGGCCGGGCCGGGACCCGGAGAGATTCTAACCTGTCTGTGTTCATTTCAGTCCAAAGAGGTCCAGATCAAGAGGCAGTTCCAGGAGACCTGCAAGATCCAGACCCGGCAGTACAAGGCGCTCCGGAACCACCTGCTGGAGACCACGCCCCGGTCCGAACACAAGCTGGTTCTGAAGCGGCTGAAGGACGAGCAGACCCGGAAGCTGGCCATCCTGGCCGAGCAGTACGACCACTCGGTCAACGACATGCTGTCCACGCAGGCCGTCAGCAAGGCAAGCCGCTCGTGACCGGTTCTGACCCAGTAGCTGCTTCACACCGATCCTGATCCCAGGGTTTCAGCCTGGCGGGCCCCCAGGCTTTGATTGCCCCTGCCAGGCTGAGTGTTTGTTTGAAATGGTTCTTATCAAGCAGTAGCAGTGACAAATGCTGCATTTGAAATGTTTGTATTTTCTCACATGCTGTCTTCCAGTAGCTACGTTATCTCATCACATTTTCAGTCACATTTTTTAACACAAAACCATTTGGGCCGCTGTAGCGCCCCCTAGCCGAACCTGCAGGTTCTGACCCGGCATTTGTCCCCGCAGCTGCGGCTGGACGAGACGCAGGAGGCGGAGCAGCAGGTGCTGCGGCTGCAGCTGCAGCAGGAGCTGGAGCTGCTCAACGCCTACCAGAGCAAGATCAAGATCCACACGGACGGGACGCACGACCGCGAGGCGCAGGAGCTGGAGGCGCGGGTGGCGCTGCGCCGCGCGCTGCTGGAGCAGAGGGTACGGCTCCGACCCGGTCCCAACCCGTTACCAACCCGGTTCTGACCCGTTCTGACCACCCTCTCCCCGCAGATCGAGGAGGAGATGGTGGCCCTGCAGGCGGAGCGGTCGGAGCGGATCCGGACGCTGCTGGAGCGCCAGGCCCGGGAGGTGGAGGCGTTCGACTCGGAGAGCCTGCGGCTGGGGTTCAGCGGCATGGCGCTGGGCGCCGCCGACGGCTTCCCGCCGCCCGGCCCGGCCGCCGGTCCCGGAGGCTGGCCGGCCCGGCCCGTCCAGCGCTCCGGCGGCCACTGGAGCCACGGCATCCAGAACTCGCCGGCCGGCCCGGCCTGGCGCGGCCAGAACCACGGCGCCGGCTTCGGCCGGGCCGAGCCAAGAGCCCGCGCCCCCTCTCACCACCAGCAGCTGCTGTACCAGCACCACCAGAGCACGCCGCAGCTGTACCGCGACGAGCGCGACGGCCGGGAGCGCCAGGCCCGGGAGTGGCCCTCCGGCGGCGGCGGTGGCGGCGGCCACTACTCCCAGCATGCCCGGGGCCTCCAGCAGCTCTCCTACCACGCCTCCTCCCAGTCGCTGGCCGTGCTGCCTCCCGCCGCGCCTCCCCCCATCTCCTTCTCCTGCTCCTCCCCCGCCTCCTCCGCCTCCTCTTCGTCCTCCTCGCAGGGCGGCTACGGCGGCCTGGGCGTCCGCGGCCCCGGCCTGGCCCTCAGGAACAGCCCCCAGCCGCTGAGGCGCACGGCGTCCGGAGGCCCCGGTGGGGGCGGCGCCGGCGACGGGGGGCTCAGCCGGAGCACCTCCGTCACCTCCCACATCTCCAACGGCTCCAACCTGTCCTTCTCCTGAGACGTCCGCCCACGGCCTTCCCAGGAGCCACCAGGCGGCGCCAGAGGGGCCACCTGGCTCAGCAGCTCCTGGGAGTCAGCAGCTGTCTCCGAGCGGTCCGAGGAAATGGCGCTCCAGGACGATCCGCCGGGCGCTTCACGCCACAGAAACCCAGGAGTCTTTACGTCTCTGAGGAACGCCACCCACCTACAGAGCTCTGAGGAGCGTCCTGGAGCTGCAGCTCCTCCAGAGGCAGCAGGCAGTTGGCCCTCAGGGACCGGAGATGAGAACCCGACGGTCCGGTCCGACCGAAGGCGGTGTTCATCAGAACCTCCGGAGGCCCGGTCCTCAGACCGTCGATCCCTCGTGGCTCAGAAGCCGTGACATCATCAGGAACACCGACGTTCCTGACGAGTCGTGTTGCTGGTCCAGATATTCTCCTCTCGGGTCCCATTGTTGGTTCCGACCCGTTGATACCGCTGCTGTCCTCTGCCAGGCTGACCCAAAACGATGGGGTTCAGAACCTGGGGTCGTCTGCGGGTTTCGTTCTTTCTGGCCCTCAGTCAGGATCCGGATCAGTGAGCAACATTCATCCTCAGGATTAAATAACTTCAGCTGGAACGTTGATGTAATTCCTGCTGGCTGCAGAGATGGGAGCCGTAGAAACACTAACTGGATCGTCTGACTGAGGATCCAGCAAACCAGGAATCCTGCACACCTGTCCTCCAATCAGAAGCCGCTGTGGTGTGTGTGTGTGTGTGCGTGTGTGTGTGTGTGTGTGTGTGTGTGTGTGTGTGTGTGTCTGGACGCAGCACCGACGGCTCATCGAACAGGTCCGTCTGCCTCTGCGGGTCAGACGGCCGCATGGAGCCGTACAGTGATGCACACTACTATTTATAGAGCTGTGACACCAGGTGAGGCCTGTGTCCTGATGGGGGCGCTGTTCAACACTCTGATTGGCTTATTATTGTTGTACATACAAGCACTAACTTTAGGACTGTAATAATGATTATTTTGTCACGTGATTTAAGCCAATTTGTACTAGAAGCAGGCAGACGCCATCCCATAATAACTACTGCTGCAGTCGGAGTATTTATGTTAAGATGTCATTGCTTATGTTGACCACTAGGTGGGAAATAAACGCAATGTTACTGTGATAGAACTATAAGAATTAGATATTTCCAGGAGGACTACATTTCCCAGCATTCCCAGTGAGGTCTCAGGGCGGGGCTTCTCGCGGTGGGCGGGGCTTCTCGCGGTGGGCGGGGCCTCAGGGCGGGGCTGTGAGGTCTCCAGTTGGTGTGGAGCCAGTATTGAAGCTGGAGGGTCGCAGTGCAACAGACTTTAGATGAGTTCACTACATTCGTGCCATGTTTTAATCTTCCTTCCTGGTCTAGTCCAAGTTTTTCCCTGGAGCACTGTAAAACACGGAGCCCAAAGAGATTAACCATCAGATAATCCTGTGGATGAGCTATGATCAGCATAATCTGTAATTTGTCCATCCATTTTGGCTAAAATAATGATTGTTCCCTTAAGATTAAATGTTAAAAATGTCATATAATATTGACAAATATTTGAATTAAACTGAATCTAATTTTTTTTTTACATTTTGTTTAGAAACTTATTTTTAAAGTGAAGTTCTTTTAGCTTATTTTTTTTCTGACAATAATGAATAAAAACCATTAGAAAATTAGTTTTTATTAGTTTTTTCTAAAGTAATTAAAATAGAAATGGAGGCCGAAACAAAATATTACAATAAAATATTTTAAACAAAAACATTTGCATAAATTAAGATATTTATATTTAAGGAACTGAGAAACCTTTGATTTACCTCTTAGAGTTGAATTAAAAATTCTAAAACCGTCTATAGAACTTTTTTTTTTTTTTGAAGCAAATAAAATAATATGATTTTGTTTGATATTTTCCAAAAACCTCTGGCAATATCTCTGAAAACAGACAAAACTTTTAGATGTGATTTTGATTTAAAGTAATAAAAACAAACAACACAGTAATGAAAAACAGGTGAAGCCGTAAACAGTTACATTAATACGACTTTTCCAATGTATTCTTAAGGCCGCGTAGAATCAGATGATTCATGTATTGAACTCCTGTAGATGTTTGTCTGCTCACAGTTCATCCGCAGGATTATTGGTTTTCGTCTCCTGATGTTTTTGCCCCTCTGGGCCTCCGTAGCAGGAATCTGCCCGTTCCCACAGACGCCTCATGGTCAGAGTTTTTTGCACAGAGCCGTCCGGCCATCGCCGTCTCCACGTGTCATGTCTACCTCATTTGCACTGAGAGAAGAAGAAGAAGAATGTGGAGCGGATTCCAGAGGAAACGGTTCTTTCCTTTTCTTTGTTTTGGTGTTTGTGCAAATGTTGACTTGGCGATGGGTGAAAGGACAAACGGACACGTTCCGTGTTGGACAGAAAGACGCTGTTTGGATGTCGGGAGTCGGAATCTGCTGGCCTCCATGGATGAACTGGACTTTTTGTTTCAAACTGTGAGATTTCATTTTGCCAACTTTCGTTTAATGTGGATCCTGAGGCGGTGAAACGCTGCAGCTGCACCGCAAAACGAGTCAAACCAACAATTGGCTGCATTTCAATCAGCTAGAGGCCACGTGTCTTTCTGTCTCACGTCGGCTTTTATTTCCTCCACTGTTCTGATGAAGGCATCATTTGAACATCTAGGTGTTTACTTGAATTCGCAATGAGAGGTTTCATTCACTTTAGCTGAAAACTGGGACATTTCTGAGGTCCCGTCCACTCATCCACTCATTCCAGCAGCATTTCTTCATAACCAGCTCATTCTCCCATCCCAACGTTATTACGTTGCTAAATGCTGACTCTGACTGCTGCTGACTTTGTGTTTGAATCCATGTTTTGCGGTGCAGCTCCGTGGAAACCTCAGCACGGTTCCTAGCTGCTGTGATGATGGCGACCAGCAGGAGGCGCTGTGAGGAGGACGATGTGTGAAATGGAGAATGAGCTGTACGAAACATAAAATACTTTTGGACAAATAAAAGAACAAAAACAGAAGCTGTTTTATTTTGAAATCCATGTTAAGTCACTTGGTGGCGGGAAAAGTCAGATTTAAAACAGAAATGAATCATGAGAGTAAAACTGCAGGAGAGCTAAAGGTCTGTTTCGGATAGGCCGCCTCCTCTAAGGCTATCGCTAGCTCTGAAAGCCCGGGGTTGGTGACGGTTGACCGGATTGGCAGATGGCGCAGCGTGTGCCGAGCTGATTAGAGGAGGTGCCCGACTGCCTTTCGGTTTTGCGTGCTGTGGAATCCGGTAATCCAGCAGGTGTTTGAGTACCTGAACGTCTCACAAAGGAAAATGTCTGCTAAGACTCAACGAAAGGGAGCACATGCTGCTAGCTCCGTTAGCATCGAGAACGAGCTAGCTTCGGAGAGAGAGGTCCCCAGCCTTTTTATCACCGGGGGCTTCACATGGCACAATTCTACATTTTTGCCCTTAAGAACGTTCTAAGATTGTCAGCTCGGTTGCGATCATAGTAACCGATCATCCTGCTGTGCTGCGTCGGGACCGCTCCGAAATAAAATCGGGCAGGCTGAACATGTTGGCTTGTCTCGGCCCTTTTACCGCAGCCTGTGCGGATTTCCCTGAGTGGGAGCGAAAACGCAGCCTGTTGAATGTGACAGGCAGCCAATCAGAAAACGCGGTGACGTAATCACGGAGGAGAATCCCAACGGCTGACATGACGTAACCGGGAGTCTGGTGAACATCGGAGATGACGTGTGGAAACTATCACGTGCTTAACGTTAATTCAGTTCAAACTGTTAGCTCACCTCCAAACAGCGGCTGCTCACTCCGCCGTTTATCCAAACACTTTTCTTTTTGTTTCGTCTTTTATCGCTTAACCTGAGTCCACAAACTATCCCTGTTTCCACGTCGCCATGTTTGTTTATTCTAAATTCATGTTGGTTTTTACGGATTTTCTTCTGGACTCGGTTCGTGTTGCTCCTGCCGTGTGGACCGACACCAGAACCGACCGAACCTCTTCACATCAGCTCTGTGGTTTGGAAACCATGGCGTGTGAACCAGACTGGAGACTCACCAGCTCCGCCCCAAAGCTCCCACTCTGGTCGCTATGGTAACCTTTACACATCCCTTCAAAATAAGATACACCACAAAAACGAACATTTTACTTTCATGATCATTTTAACTCGATAGATCAATGGGAGCCCAGAGCTCGTTTGTCTGCAACGAGACGGTCCATCTGGGACACAGCGAGACGGTCCATCTGGGACACAACGAGACGGTCCATCAGGGACACAACGAGACGGTCCATCTGGGACACAACGAGACGGTCCATCAGGGACACAACGAGACGGTCCATCAAGGACACAACGAGACGGTCCATCAGGGACACAACGAGACGGTCCATGTGGGACACAACGAGACGGTCCATGTGGGAGACAGCGAGACGGTCCATGTGGGACACAACGAGACGGTCCATCTGGGACACAGCGAGACGGTCCATCTGGGACACAGCGAGACGGTCCTTGTGGGACACAACGAGACGGTCCTTGTGGGACACAGCGAGACGGTCCTTGTGGGACACAGCGAGACGGTCCTTGTGGGACACAGCGAGACGGTCCATGTGGGACACAACATAAACATCAACATGTTCCTGCAGCTCATCCAGATGTTGGAAGCACTTTGTCCAGACGTTAAGCTAACAGTCACTTGATCTTTGTTGCTCTGACCGCCCAGCTTTTTGCTCAGTCAGTCAGTGAACTCTATTCTTCTAGTTCTAATTTCTCCACTTTGTCCTCATGTCTTTGTCTTTTGTTTCTCCCGGTTCTCCAGGTTCTGCGGTTCCTCTCCTGACCCATCCGGTCCGTCTGCAGCTCTGCTTTCATGCCTGTTTAACTCCTCTGTGGTTAAAGAGAGGAAGCGTTGAAGCGACGCGGGTTGACAGCAGCTCACTGCGGCTGCGCAGTGTCCGTCTCTAGGCAACCGTGACAACAGCGTCAGCTGGTGGAGGGGGGGGGTCCTATTTAGTTCAGCGGACCTTAATATTCCCGTGTTTAGTTGTTATTTCCACTCGTATTGCTGAGATGTGTGTGACAGGTTCGGGTTAAAATCGCGTCCCGTTGGTTCAATACGGGCGGAGAAAACAGCCACCCGCCATTTTATGCTAGCTTAAGCTAACCTGGATATTCACGCGCTGACATGACTGACCTTCTGTCTGTCCACCACTTTGAAAAGCTTTTCTTGTCTCCAGCGTCTCTGTCCCTCCCGTCTTCCGGAGGTTTTTCCTGCCGCCCGTCTTTAGCTCCTGCTGTCGAGTGAACTACTACGATTCAGATTTAAAAGAAACGGGACGCGTTCCCACGCTTCCTGTAGGAGGGGGGGGCGTCTGATCAGTTCCCGTTATTGATCACTTCATACACAAACAGCTGTTAAGTACATAAAATACTGACTAGGAAAAAATGCCCACATCGTTTTGGCGGCCCTGTAGCGCAGCGGCCCGATGTGCTGCAAACTGTGCGTCACACTTTTTGCGCCACCGGGTGGAACATGTCCTCACCAACTAAGGTCCCTATCAAACACACGGCCGATGGACTATGTGACCCAATACCATTCACAAATACGCTCATTCATAATCTGCTCCTGCAGGGTGATTCGGTTCGGTTCTGGTCCAGTGGGGAGATTCTCCGTATTACTGTCTGCGGTCATTTCTCCGCTGATTTTCAGCTACAACCTCGAGGTCCTGCTTCTGATGGACTAAATAAAATATTTCATTTTGTCTTATAAAAATACATGAATGGCCCAAACATAACGATAAAGACTCAGATCATGAACTTTGTTATTTTTTTAATCCAAACGAAAAATCAAATTCACATCACACCAAGCTAATATTATGTAGTTCTGGTGTTTAACTCTGACCAGCTTCTCTGCTTTTCTCTTTATTGGGTAGGGTTAGTTCCCCCATCAGATACGGTTCCCCCTCCGGTATCTGATGGTTGATTTATGAACATCAGATACCGGATCGACGTAACGCCGTCCGTCCTTCATGACGAGCTGCTAGCAGCGCTGCTAACTCTCCGATACAAAAAGCTCCCCGTGACTAAGCAGCTCTCTCATAGCTGCCTGTGTCCGAAACAAGTTTTACTCAATATAAATAACTAAGTAACTGAAAACAGAGATGTAACGTCTGTTATGACTATAAATTAGCAAAAAAAACCTACAAATTACAGTGAATTACCGCTACTTCCGGTGGGCGCCGGAAGTAAGATTAATAATCGTTTCCACAGTAAACCTCCCAGGAATAAAGTGGATTAACTCAAATTAATTGCTGTTTGTGACAAAAAATGTACCGTGTTTCTTTGGTTACATTTTTCACCAATAGATGTCGCCATTTTTTCACCTACTGGGTCAAATTAAAAAGGTTAATTACATTACTTAGTTGGACCGTTAGACGTCATTTACCCAGAATGCTTTGCAGCATGAATAACATGGCAATATTCGTGACATTTTATTAAAATTGATAAAAACTACATAACCTACAGCTTTATTACTGTATTGTTTTTACATCTACAAAAAGCATTTACCCAATAAAGTGGAAATAATAGAAATATTTGTGGATCCTTTAACATCCAGCTCCACCCAGTCGGACCAGAACCTCCACCAGACCCAGAGCAGCTCAGGTTCCACCAGGACAGAAGCTGCCCCCTGTCAGCTCTTCCTCCTCCTCCTCTTCCTCCCTACAGCAGGTATTGATCATCGTCCCGAAGCTCCATCAGCTCAAATCGACCCGCGGGTCCAGATCACCTTGGAGGGGGTTGGTGCGGGGGACTGTGTGTGTGTAGTAGCTTGTGGGGGCAACTTTCCTGACACATACTACGTTGTGGGGAGCAAAGCCTGGTCCCCACAAAAGGGTCAGGGGTCAGATTTAGGACTAAGATGTGAACTGAGTTTTGGTTAGGCTGTAGAAATGAGTGGAGTCAATGAAAGCTACGCAAACATGTGTCTCTGTGTGTGTGTGGTTAATTAGCACCCAGTCAAAGTTGTCACTGAGCTGGAACCAGCAGGTGAGGCCACTTTCAAAGTAAAAGTCTCCCACATCTCAAGGATGACGGTAATGTGGCCAGTGACGGTGGATCCTGATGGTTGCCATGGTGACTGGTGTAACTGCAAAGAGGAGCAGGTGCTGTCGACACCAGAAGGGTTTCTGCAGCTGATTATTGATAATGAGGATATTATCGATCAGCCGTGACAGGAAGTGGCCGTGTTGAGCCAACTGAGCGCGCTCAGAGCGCCTGGTTCTGCTGACGCTGTTCAGATCTGAGCTGCATCAAGGTCAGCAGCCAGGAGCCTGCTGCCATGGCAACAGGCTATAAAAACAGCAGCGAAGCAGACACCGCCATGTTGTGAGTGGCAGCTTAGTTTAAAAACAAAAACTGACTTAAAAAAAATCAGAGTCCTGGAGTCCAACAAGTCCACCTTGGTAGAGAGTAATAATTAATAACGGCATCAAAACAAACATTTACGATGCAGGAAAGTCAAGTTCAGTGACTTTACTGATTTCAAGCTGAGGAACTGAAACCTGGTTCTGTTTGGACCCAAAGCAGCAGCACCTCCTGGAGAAGCTCCTCCCACCAAAAGGGGGCGGGGCCACCGCCTAATTGGATCGGTCCGACTTGCTCTGATACCTGCAGGGATTCTAACGGGTTCTGAAACCACATGTGACCAGCAGGGGGAGATTTTTAAACAAGATCCACCAGAACACAGAGTAAATGGCACACAATATTTTATTCAACAATGTCCATAAAACATTTCTCTTTTAAAAACACGGCTTCAGGCCCACTACTCGGTCCCTGGAGAGAGAGGGGTCATGCGAACCAAGGACAATTTCAGTTATTCCAAAAAAGTAATTAAAATATGCAAAAGGAAACAATGAATCAAAACAAAAGACAGCAAACACATTAGTAATTTCAATAAACATTCAAACTGGAAAAGAAAAAAGAAACGCTTCAAACAGTGGAACCAATTGTGGTTGTGCAATTTCAAAGGCCTTTCAGCGGGGCAGCGGGTGAAGCCCCGCCCGGCCGCTCAGCCGCCCAGACGGCAAGGCTTTTTGCTGAGCGGCCCAACAAGACAGCAGCGCAGAAACAGTCATGCGCCTAAAACAGAAAACTCATTAACCGTAGATTTAAATTCAAATCCAAGTAAGAGGTAGCCTACCCAGGGAGGGAGCGGATCAGCGGAAGCCTCACGCCGCAACAATCAGATGCAGCCGCCAAGTCCAGCAGGCGGCTGCAGAAACGAACGGCAGGTACAGAACCCCAAACCCCGAACCCCAAACCCTGAACCCCGAACCCCAAACCCTGAACCCAGAACCTCAAAACCCGAACCCCAAACCCTGAACCCCAAACCCCGAACCCTGAACCCCAAACCCCGAACCCCAAACCCTGAACCCTGAACCCCAAACCCTGAACCCCGAACCCCAAACCCTGAACCCAGAACCTCAAACCCCGAACCCCAAACCCTGAACCCCAAACCCCGAACCCCGAACCCCAAACCCCAAACCCTGAACCCTGAACCCCAAACCCCAAACCCAACGATAATCCCAGCCACAGATGGTGCAAACGGCACTTACGAGCCCAGGTGAGCCGATCAACACAAGCCACTCGGCGGCAGACAGGTAGCACACCTGGCAGCGGCCGCCAGCTATGAAGGCATCTGCCCCGCCCACCAATCAGCGGAGCACCTCCTGCTGCGCCCGGTGCAGGGTGGAGAGGGTGGAGCACCATCCCACCACACACAGATGAGCGACTGAACCAGGATCTGGACCGACCCACAACCAGGGTCGTGTACCGGTTCTGACTGATGTCGCTCCTTCTGACCGTTTGGAATCAGAACCAGAACCCAGCATGAACACCATCTCTGGTCCAACAGAACCAGAACCTGCAGACGTCTCCTGGGCCTTCAGAACCATCACAGCAACTAAATGGATTTAAGCAGCTGTATTATGGGTAAGAACCAGTCCAGAACCAGAACTTTCCATTTCCCTCCAGCTTCAGTTTTCATCTAAATATTCCAGATGATTAATGTCAGCCGGGTCAGAACTTGAGAACTCTTGGTTCTGGTGGACCCGGTCCAGAAGGAAACAGGTCCAATCATGATCATCCAGAGATGAGCAGCCAGTACCAGAACCAGTCCCAACCCGACCACCAGGTTCTTCTGCAGGCAGCACTGCTCTTTGGTTCTGGTTTTGGTCGAAGTTCTTAAGTCTTTTATTAGAGGAGAAGTTTCCAGTCCCACCGAATGAACCGCAGCTCAGACAGCAGCAGCAGAACCAGAACCAAACCCTAAAGCAGGAGCTCCTTAAATGGAAAATAAAACTTCAGGTTTCTGTCACAGAACCAGATGGATTCAGTAGAGCTTCCGACCCGTTGAAGGTTCTGGAGAAATAAAGGTCCAAAGAACAAAGCTGACAATATCTGAAGCCCAAACAGAACCAATTCTGGATCGGTTCCGGTTCTGCAAAGTCGGGCTGCAGGGAGGAGGAGCTGAGCTGATTATTATTAATTCTAGAGTTCTAAACAGCAGAACTTAGATCCCAGTTCGGTTGGACCTGCAGAACCCCGAGAAGGTTCTGAGCAGTAAACAGTAAAAATAAAAACAGGAGTAAAATCTTTGTTACTGTTGCTATGTGACGTCATGTCTATAAAGGGGTCACGTGGTTCGGTTCGACTCAGATCAGTTCTAAACTCAGTAGCTGTCATCAGGCTTTTATTCTGAAAGTCTTGGCGCAGACCAGCAGCCGGAAGCAGAAAAGCTTCGGAACTGTTTGGACCGTCGGAGCTCCGAACTCACCTGAGGAACAGGTGCGACCAGAACCCGGTAAGCGAACCCGCCCAGAGCCGGCCTTAGCAGCGGTCCGGTTCGGTTCGATTCGGTGCTGCCGCTGATCAGAACCTGCTGCTAATACAGCTAATCTGTACAGAGCCCACTCCGGCTCGGTTCCGTTCGGGTTTGGACCGGCTCTGTCTGCCTGTAGAATCAGGACGGGCTGCAGAATCTCGGAACCATCACTGAACGGAGTTCGCAGCGAGTTCGGTTCTGTTTGGACCCGTTCCGTTCGTGACCTACTTTCTGTTTCGATCCAGTCCAGCTGAACCGAACGTGGTCCGGTTCAGGTTTTGTGCTGGCATAGTAAACCTGGCTGGGCCGTAACTTCGGTACCGGGTCAGAACCGGTTCAAGCTGGGGAGGGGGGTCACATTAAAGGTCTGAGTGTGACGTCAGAGCGGTTTACAGTGAGGAGCGTTTCATAGCTCGTGACATCACAGATTATTGTGATCAGAACTCAAAAGGTTCTGACCGGTCCGTTCAGCAGAACCGATCCAGACGTTCTGGTCCAAACGGATGCTCACAGAACCTAGAGGTTCTGGTTGTGGTCGGCTGCATGGCGCCCCCTGCTGCATGGCGCCCCCTGCTGCATGGCGCCCCCTGCTGCATGGCGCCCCCTGCTGCATGGCGCCCCCTGCCTGCTGCAGGTGTACTGCAGCAGGCGGAGGGATCTGATTGGCTGCTCGGGGTCACCTCCTCTGATGGTTCTGGTTCTGTCGGGTCCGCAGGTCCGGTCCGCTGCCGTCATGGCTTTGATCTCACTGGATGACCTGGAGGGATTGGACGACGAGCAGCTGGACGATGACATCACCGACAACGCCGAGCCAATGGGGGACGAGGACGGCCTGCTGAGCCACTGGCAGGCGGTGGCCAGCACCCACCAGGTGTCTGTCCCCGCAGGTGAGGGGGCGGGGCCAAACATTCCTCCAATCAGAGGCCTGCTGAGGGGGCGGGGCCAAAAACTCATCCAATCAGAGGCCTGGTTTCTCTGTGTTCCAGAAATGACTGGGCCGATCCAGGAAATGACCCGGAACCGCCAGCAGAGGGAGCCGCTGCCCTTCGTCCTGATCGCCCGCCATGAGAAGGTACAGACCGTAACGGGACCCCACGGTTCTGAGTAGCTGTCGCCGTGGTGACGGCCTGTGTGTGTCCAGATGGGTGAGGTTCTGTACGAGGAGCGGCGGTACCCGGCTGGGTTCTGGGTGAGCGCGCGGCGTGGCGAGGATCTGTACGAACAGAGCATCTCCCTCGCCTTCATGAAGCTGATGCGCTTCATCTGCAAGGAGAACTCCGCAGGTGAGGCCCCGCCTTCACACTTGTCGGCTGGCGCGGCGGATGACATCACAGCGTCTCTGTGGTCGCAGGGCGCTACCTGGGCATGACCGTACCTGTGGTCAGCAGCGTCCAGGTGATGGAGGACGGCGAGACGTTTGAGAAGAGTGTGGAGACAGCGTTCTTTCTTCCCTCGGAGTTTCAGAGCAGCGCACCACGCTCCCTCGACCCCGACATCAGCGTCACCTACCAGGAGCCAATCAGAGTGATTGCAAGGTAAGCCCCGCCCCTTCTGCTGCAGGACGTCAGCTGACCCGCCCCTGACTCCGTTTGCGTGCAGGACGTTCTACGGGACGACCACGGAGCAGACGGTGGGCTGGCAGATACGCGTCCTGAGGGAGCTGCTCGACCCTGGTGACCCTGGCGTCCATGGCGACCGCTACATGGTCGCCGTGTACGACAACCCTGGAGCGCCGCAACGCCGCAACGAGATCTGGTTCATACGCAGAGAGCCGTAGGCTCCGCCCACAGAGCTCACCTTGTCGATGGACCAATCAGAACGCTTTTTTGTAAACCGTTGCTGGTCATTGGCTCTCACATACAGGAAGTTTCATCTGATTGGTTGCTGCTGCCAGACAGTCTGACATCACTTCCTTTCCTCCAATATAGTGAAGTCACATCCTGATTGATGTTGGGTTCTACGGCCCTCCAACACAATGACATCACTTCCTGCTAGCAGCGAGTTACTTCCTGTCCTGTAAATGAAATACTTAAGTTTTTATTGTTTTTAAATGTTAAAATGTTGGGAGGCGGAGCTGCGTTCAATGTCTGTTCATGAAATCTGAATTTTGGTGTTTTTCTGTTTAAAACTATTTCAACAAATTTGGTTGTGTGTTGAGTTTCTCTTCCTGCAGTCAGGGGGCGCTGCTGCTCGCCCACAGCAGCTGTGGAGCGTTTCCATGGAAACAGGATATCAGCAACATACATGAAACCAAAGCAAATTTATTTACAAAAACAGCCGACGTGTCAGCTGGACAGGTAAAACAGGTAAAACAGGTAAAACAGGAAGCAAATGAGGGGCCAATGAGAAGTTAACAGGAAGGGGCGGGGCTGTGACGTCATCAGGTCAGATCAGGTCGGCCACTGCAAAGAAAAGCAGACAAGGCGTCAATGTGGAAACAACCGATCGGAGCAGAGCCATCAGTGTTGCCATGGAAACGGGCCGTACCATTCATGGGCATCTCGTCGATCTGGGTCGAGTAGTACTGCTCGATGTCCCGCAGGATCCGGATGTCGTCATTTTTCACAAAGTTGATGGCCACGCCCTTCCTGCCGTAGCGACCTGATCGGCCAATCCTGGGAGAGACGACGGGTCACGTGACCAATCAGAACCGGTCAGAACCTCAGACCTGTTCTTCCGTGGTCATAATGTTTTGCCCAGGCCTACCTGTGGATGTAGAGCTCTCGGTTGTTGGGCAGGTCGTAGTTGATGATTAGAGACACCTGGGGGACGTCCAGACCACGCGCCCACACATCGGTGGAGATCAGGACCCGGCTGGGGACAAGGAGGACACGGGGGACACGGGTCAGTGGGGACAGGTCTACCAGTCTCATCCTGTCTACCTCCTCCCAGTCTCACCTGGCGCCGGACCTGAATTCCTTCATGATGGACTCTCTCTCTTTCTGGGGCATGTCTCCGTGCATCGACGACACGGTGAAATTCGCCTCCCTCATCTTCTCAGTCAGCCAGTCCACCTGCAGCAGAAACACGCTAACTACATTTCCCATCAGGCTTTGGCCCATAGTGATGCAGTATGCCGCTATAGCCTGCAGGGGGCGCTTCATTAGTATTTGATGGATCCGTTGCAGGGTGAGGTCAGAGGTGCAAAAAGCTAGTGGCTAACAATGACTAGCATTGGATTTAGCTAAATATCAAATCAACGGGATGCAGACAAGTAGATCACAAGATCAGGGAAAACTTTGAAGGAAAAATATCGAGGGAGAGGGAAGTAGCTCAGTTATGCTAGCTTGACTTTGACACCCACAACGTGTAGATATGCTGTGGAATTCGGTTAAAAAAATATACTGATTAGCTAATCCACCACAGTGTTAGCTTAGCTAATAGCAGCAGTAGCTAATCCAACACAATTGCAAAATAAACATCAAGCCTGAAAAAATAAGCCCAACAGACTGAATGTTCTGTTCGTTGTGTGGAAGTGTTTCAGTGTTTTCCTGGTGGCATTGTCAGTTGTTATGGCAACGTGTCTGCGTGTAGCGTAGCCTACATACAAAGTGAGAAAAAAAAATTGTTTTCTTGTTCAACTTTTTTAGTGTAATCTTTTGCTCTACTGCGGCACTCCGATTTAATAATCCTGACATCTTCAGGTGTCGCTCTGCTAGCGGCCCCGCTAGAGGCCCTGCTAGGGGCTCCGCTAGAGGCCCTGCTAGCGGCCCCGCTAGAGGCCCTGCTAGGGGCTCCGCTAGAGGCCCTGCTAGCGGCTCTGCTAGAGGCTCAGCTAGAGGCCCTGCTAGCGGCTCTGCTAGCGGCCCTGCTAGAGGCTCTGCTAGCGGCTCTGCTAGGGGCTCTGCTAGCGGCCCTGCTAGAGGCTCTG
>CAEGAE010101557.1:0-11688 GCA_903067095.1 Girardinus metallicus | reverse complement strand
ATTGGTGGGGACTGTCCTCTTCATGCCAGAGTTGGTGGGGACATGTCCACACCAGTCCTTCAGGAAGTTACGCCTATGGTTTAAAGTATTGTTGGTTTTTACTTCAACTCCATCACAGCATCTGTACAAAATGAGTCCCTGTAAGAACAGATTCTGCTACATTTTAAGGAAGCATTAGCATCCGTCATGTGAACACACAGCTGTCCGTGGTTCCTCCCTGTGCTTATTTTTGGCTCCATGTGATATGAATCAGTTTGTTGTTTTTTTTCACAGTTTTTGACGGAGTGAAGAATCCTGTGTCAGTGTTCTTTGGCAGATGAGCTGCTTGACAAACTGTGCTGGACGTAGTGAGTGAAGCGGAACTCTGGGCTAATTTTGTGCTGTGTAAAGTCACACAGCACAAAATTAACAGCAATAATTTATCACACAGAACAAAATGTGGGTGTTTGTTTTTCAAAGAAATATTTTCACCATATTATTGACACATTTATAAATATCAAAGTTCCAAAATAAATATTTAGTTTATAAACTAAATGCTTAACTTTTTAATTAAATATTTAGTTAGGAAGCTAAATATTTTGCTTGCAAACTAAATATTTAATTTTCAAACTAATATCTATAAATATGAGCTAAAATATTCAGCTTGCAACTATTGAGGTCTGACCTAAATATGTAGCTTGGAAAGTAAATATTTAGTATGAAAAGTAAATGTTAAATTTGGAAACTGTTTGGAACTAAATATTGAGCTCAGACATAAACCTTCAGTTAGGAGCTAAACATTTAGATTTCCTTACTAAATATTTAATTTGAAAGTTAAAAATTTAGGGTGTTCACTAAATATTTAGCTTGTGAATGGAATATTTAGTTTGGAATGCTCACGTTTCGAAATGTATGAAAAACATGGTGAAAATATTATTTAAAAAAAAATTAACATCCACATTTTTTTTCTCTCTAATAGGCTAAATAAACCAGATCGTTTCTGTTCATTTCTTCCTGTGTAACTTTACAGACGGCAGCCCATTGAGGACATATAGAAAGTGTTCTGCTTGAGACAGACTGCTCCTTTTTCCTGCTAACCAAGTTCAATGTTGACCATGCAAGTGGCTAGCATCCTTCTGTCTAGCTAACCAGTCCAGCAATTTGTTACTATAGAAACGCCCTCAAGGTGTCCTGAGAGAGTTCATCAAATTCTCTGGAAAGGAGACATCCCATTTTTTTCATTGTACACATATATATTTAATATTACAATGAGTCATAATTTGACCTAATTTATAAGGGAACTGGCACCACTCAACAAGATGACGACTGTTTGGATTTTTACTGTTTCATTTTGTTCAGCTGGACAAAAAAAACAAAAAAACAATCTACTGAAGAAAGTAAGACAAATAAGAGTTGCTAAATCATACACAGTATGGATTTAAAACTTTCTGCTAAAGTTATAGCAGACATTCTGTATAGAGACATTCTGTAGACTGAATGCATGAGCAGCATCAACATTCTCTGACGTCAGTGATCCAATGATCAATGTTCGTACAGTCAGAGAAATAGAATCATGAAGGCGTCGGCATTTGGGTTTTCTCTGTGTTAATTTGAGTTTCTCTGTGTGTTTATTTAGATCTGAGTTCTGTGGCGTCTCTGTCTTGTCCCGTCTACCCGTTGATCAGTTACACCTGCTCCTCGTTGCCCCTGGATTGCCTCCCTGTGTATTTAAGTCCACCTGTTGTCTCTGTGTCTTTGTCGGGTCCTTGTCTTGTTGGGTCTTAGAACGTCATCACAGTAGAACGGTGAAGTCCTGTATCGGCGTCAGCTCTCGCTTACAGTCTTGTTTTGAGTAGTTGCTGCCAGTAGTAAGCCTTGCTTCCTGTCCCTGTGCTGCCTGTTTGTAGGACTGTTGAGCTGTATTGTTTTGTTTTCTCATTAAATCCTCATCATTTCACTTCTACCTGGGTCCTCAGCGTTTGTTCTCACCACCACTCACCCACAACTCATGACAGAAGATAATGCAAATACAATGTAGTATTTTTCATGAGATTAATCTGCTGTCCAGACATGAGGTTTGTCTGATGCAGAATGACCAGCTGTGTAAAACGGATCCAACATGCAGGCAGTGAATGGAAGAAAATCCTTAAATTCTGTGTTTGGCTCATCACGCATTACAGTATCTCTGTGTTTTTTTACTTTAGATTTAATCTCACCACTTGACACTGAACAGGAAGTTCAGCCTTTATCTGATACTGAAACTCATTAAAAATCTGTTAAAAATACATGAAGCAGCTGATTTGGAAAAGAGTAACTCTGAAATGACTGAGGTGTGTTCTCTCATCACCCTCAGCATCTCTGGCTGTCTGCATCTAAAGTGTGGAAATAAAAATAGAAATCAAATAGGAATACAAACAGCCTTTATTGTCCCACGGAGGCGAAATTCAGATGTAACAGCAGCTTCAGATAAGCATAGGCTCACACAAACGTTCCAAAAGTATATTAAAAAAAGATTACCAATAGCAATAATAATATACTGTACAACACATTGACATTGTAACAGTATTATTAATAGATGATATTAACCCTCCTGTTATGTTGCAGGTAAATTGACCCGTTTTAAAGTTAATTTTTTTTTTAATAATAGTTGGAAGTATTTTTTCTGCATGAAACTTTTTTTACTTGTCTTACTAGGTGCACTCTACATATAAATTGAAGATAGTTCATTTTACACATTTACAGCCCCCTGCCTCTACATATCACATAGATCTGTTACCTTGACTGACTGTTCGGGTCAATTTGACCCGGCAGTCAAGTTGAAGGGTGGAAAAGATTTAAAAAATGTCCAATTCTGTATGTTTCCTTGCAGCTATGAACCATATTTCACCACACACACCACACACATACATGCACACACACAAGCCCACTTTCTCACTACTCTCTTTACTTCACTAGGAAACTGCAAGAAATCAGGTGTTCATACAACTTTTGATGGGAACATTTTCTGTCCCTGTGGGCAAACTCCACCCACACTGAGTGACACAGAGTGGGGAGAAGACATAAATACACTCTGCATGAATCATTTCTCTTGATTTTAATCAGCGGGTTAATTTGACCCAGAACATAACACGTGCCTCAAGTTCAGTTATAAAGAAAAAATTCAAAATGTAATATAAAAAAATTTACAAAAGATCAATTTCAAGGATAATTATTGTTTTTTGTTTATAGTTTTTTTCAGTGGACGTAAAAAAATGACTAAATGAGTAAATTGTCGTCATTGATCCTTTATTTGTGAGAAACAAAACAACATCGTTGCACAAATATTGATTGAAATGGTTAGCATTGGAGTTAATAATCAGATACAAAACTGTTTTGGAGGATTTTTTTTTTGTTTCTCACACTATTGCATGATTTAACATTCCATGGGTCAAATTGACCCAGGAACATTATTGTTGTACCTCAGAAACAAACATAACAGGAGGGTTAAAATATATCAGTAGTTTTGTTTGTAATGTAATCAAATCATCACATGACATTTTTGCTCTAAAGCTTCACACTGTGGAGCCATTGTACTGAATTCACCTCTGCACAGCTGTCTCTGCAATCACAGATGCTTTTACTGACTGCATGCCATGTGATTTTTATTAGTAAAATAATTCATGTTTTCCTTCCATGTCCCAAAGCTGTTGCTCTGTCACATAAAATGCGCTGAAGCTTGGAGCTGGAAAGGGACAAATGTTTAAAATGTGTGAACACCTCTGGGAGGCACAGTACCTGTCCATGCTCACTGTGTTTTGGGTCTAAATATTGTACTTTGCTTTACATCCGTTGAAAACCTTTCATGAGATAATAAGACTATGATTAATTGACTCTGTCATGTGAAACAAATGTTAACTCAAACCCTTTGCCTGGACACCGGACCTGGCATCTTGTGATTAAAAACAAAATCAGACGGATCTTCACCAAAACATCTCTGTCAGTGTTGTATGTAAACCTCAGGTGTTACAAAACTGTTATAGATCAAATATGGGTTAAAAGAAATTTGACTTCCTAATTTAACGCTTTGAAATTAGGTCTCTGTCTCTTCAAAGGCTCCTGCTCTTTCTGAAACTCCACCCTCAAAAGGTCATCACAACATGGCTCCTCTATTAACCCTTTAATAAATTTTACCAGCGTTGCTCTGAGAAGTAGCTCCTATAATGAGCTCAGCAGTCCCTCCAGGTGTTTGCTAATTGCTGCTGGCTAGTCTGAAGGAGCTGAGTGGGTGGAGGTTTGGGGTGTGAGAGGCGGAGGCTTGGAAGCTGCAGCTCTGAGGAAGAACTGCGGTGTGAAGGCGGGGCTTGGTCCACCCAGGCGTTTCCCACAGCTGAATGGTTGCCATGGGAGATTGTAGGATTTCTCAAACATGCATGAAATAATTAAGGCACAACTACATAATACTGTCCCTTAAGACATAAATGGGTTTCCCTTCCTCTGCCCTGGGCTTTTTGTCCCGACACAAACACTAAGTTTGCTTCCTGGCAGATTTTTTTTTGTTTTCTTGGCCACTTGAATGATGACAGCAAAAACACTTCTGTTCCTCCAGGATAGTGGTTGGGTGCAGTCATTTGATAAGTGTGATGGTTCTGTTTGAGTCACAGTGAGAACAAAAACAAACGGGAGTTTTTGTCCTGATTACACACAGAATACGATACACACGGACTCAACCATCTCTGCTTAGAGAGTGGATCAGCAGTCAGTGAGTTTCTGGTCTCCTGACAGAACCTTGCATGTTTCATCCTGTGGAAGCGGAGTGAGTATTCATTCAGACCGACTGCTTTTCTTTCTTAAGCCTCATCCTGATTGGTGGCTCATCATCAGAGGGGTCCAGCAGCGTGCTCCGGTCCAGTCCTCTCACCTAAAGCAGGCGCATGGCCCATGCAGTGCACACCGGCGCATGCGTCCCATCCTGACACTCAGAACGTGAGACACATTTTCAGAGTGCAGTTAAATGATCCTCCCAACACGCCCTGCTCACATCCACTCTGCACCCGCCCTGATTCGCTCAGCTCTGCCCTCTCCAGCTCACAGGTCGTGTTTCCACACAGGAGAGTCGGGCCGCATGTTCGTCATCCACTGAGTGGGCTCCGTCCAGGAAAACAGCAACCGTGACATTTGGCGAATGCTTTATGAGATGTGATTAGGTGTGTGACAGGAAATTAATCAGCTGTCTCCGACTAAACCGTCGCTCTGAATCAAGCAGGCTGGGACTAAAGAGCATAAGGCTGTGCAGCTCTTGGTCAAATAGACAGAGACAGAATTAGCATGAAGTGGAAGCAAAATGTTCAGAAATGAGTTCAGAACTGATCATGTGGTCTGCACTCATTGTTAATGATCATTTCTTAATAATGAACCTCCTCTCAACATGTGGAGCTCTGACTGAAGGATGTCTTTGACCAAATGTTTCTCTCCGGAAAAGTGTGACCTGACCCAGGGAGGGAATGTCTGCTGCTTCCATTAAACACCAGCTGATCAGACTACAGTATTGATCCCATCATGTGCTGAAATGCTGCTTGGCTCAGCAGCAACCCGTCGACTTCACAAAACGACACAATCAGGAAGCATAAAATGTAAGTTTAAGAAGCACGAGGGAGAAATTCAGACGAAACATGTGGCATGCGTCAAAGCAAGCCCAAACCGGACGAGAGTGAAACGGCAACAAACATCAGATGACACACACGCAGACGGAGAGAGAAACCAGAGAGAGAAAGAGAGAGGGACGGGGGAAGGAGTCTGTCCTACCTGTGGGCTCTGCTGATCCCAGCCCAGACCGTCCACCATCCCTGGTCACTGCCCTGCCGGCTCAGGCAAACCCCCAGCCCGTGGCTCACAGACGTGGAGTCGTGGCAGTGCAGGACTGGTGTCTGGTTCCCAGGGAGCCACAGAGACGTCCTCACTGCAAACGCTCAGCTACACGCAGCGGCAACAGCAGCAGCAGCCACTGGATCCTCAGCAGACGATCCATCCCTCCCCTCTCGCCTGAATTCATTAAACCTGCATTTCCCCCTCCCTCTGCCTTCTTCCTTCACTTCCCTGTCTTTCTTTCAGATTCTCGTGAGCATGGTTAATGCTCCGGGTGTGTGTGTGTGTGTGCTGCTTTCTCACATGCAGTTTCCTCTCTTGCTCTCTTCCCTCTCTCGCTTTCTCTCCCCTCTCAACAAGCTTGTCTTTGCTTCTCTAATTCTGTCTCTCCTCATCCACAAATAGCAAATAAAGATTTATAAACATATCTAGTATTTGACTTTCAACAGAAGAAAAACATGAAGTCCTACAGGTTTTAACAGAGGAAATAAATAAGGAAGGCATTCTGGGAATTATTTCTGATTTCTATTTGCAGTCAGAATTTCAAAGTGTTTCAAATCTAAAAGCACTGGAACCCTCCTTCGAGTTAGACTTTTACAATGCCATTTAAGAAAAAAAGACTACTTTTCCAACAGAAAAAAAACTCAGAAATTTTTAGATTAATCTTAGAAAAAAAAACAACTTGGAAATCATTTTTTCTTTTACTTTTGAAACTCAGAAATTTTCAAGTTTTCTCCGGAGCATTTAATGCAATTCAACCTGACCTGCTTTGACAAAAACTCCAGAAGACACAGGCGGAGGCCTCAGCAGTCACTGGGATCTATGAGTGGCTCACAAACAGGTGACAGTTTGTGAGACTGAAGGACTGAATGTCTAACTAAATGATGATCAACACAGGAACACCACAGGGCTCTGTACTCTCATCACTCCTTTTCACTCTCTACATTTCAGACTTCCAGCACAAGTCTGACTTCTGTCATCTACAGGGATACTCAGATGACTCTGCAGTTGTCGGGTTTTTCAGAGACGGTCAAGAGGCTGAGTCCAGAGATCTGGTGGACTGCTTTGTGTCATGGAGGGAACAATCATCTCATCTTAAATGTGAACAAAATAAAGGAGATTGTAGATTTCAGGAGAAACAGAGTTAGATCAAACCATGTTCTGGGGACGACTGTGGAACCTCTGGAGATTATGATGCAGAAAATAGGATCTTATGTCAAATTATGGACAACCGTTCATGAGCCTGTCTTGGGAAACAGAATGTCTTTAGTTAGAGGTTTCTGCAGAACCACAGTAATGCAGACGGCTAGAGGAGATCCGTCCTGCCCACAGCCATCACCATCTCCAATTACTCTGAAAAAATATGAGTTATAACACTTCCCTTCAAGATTAATAAAATATAGATTTTTTTAATTTAATTTAACAGAATATCTGGTAAGACATTCAGATATTCTGCCTTCCATACCCTGGAGACATGGAAGGCAGAATTCTACAACTACTTTCTGCTTTCCTTTTAAATTTGTGCATTTTGTTTTCTTCAGGTTTTCGCTGTAGTGTAACCTTCCTTGGTGTCTGACTCACACTCACACACAGTACATCCTGCACTTTGGGTCACAAACTCTCAGAATGTCACAGCAGACATGTCAGTCTGCTGCTGTCTCACAGCTTCTCCATCGGTTTTCTCTCCCTCTTTCATTTTTTTAAGCACACAACATTTGTGTGTTTCCTGATGTCTTAGAGTTTGAGTGACGTCCTGCTGCTGTATGTGTGCATATAAAAATCATCTCCTAAGCGACCGGCGGAGCCGTCCTCCTGGTTCTTTCTGCTGCCTGGAGGTTTCGACTTCTCCATGTTACACAGTTTGTCCAAAGTTTGTACCAAAGCGGAGCAGTGAGCAGTGGGAGCCATCAAGCAGAGGTCTGAAGCTTTACAGAACAACAAACATGGCACAAAGAGGAAATCAATATTTAAGCTGGCTCTGTCCCCACAGCAGCCAAGAATGTGTTTATTTTCTTAAAAAAAAAAAAAAAAAAAATCCACTGATAACTTTTAAGCCCTGGAGCCTGGATTTGGGGACGCAGCAACGCACGCCTCTTTGATGTCAGCTGTGATGACGTCAGCACACAATGCGGCCAGATGTCATGTGATATGATGCTAATATAAATACCAGCTATAGGCAGAGAGGAAAGAGCGGCCTTTGGAGGCAGCAGTTAAAAGAAATGGCTTTAACTTTAAATAAAATGTAGGTGGATGCGATGTGAACAGTCCAGTGTTGTTTTGTTTGTCATCAGAAGATCCAGTTCAGCCTGAAAAGAATCAAATACTGGGAGCTTTTTTAACCAGCCCCTTAGGCTGGAAGCCTTGTCTGGATATAAAAATATAGTTAGTTTTATTTTTAGAGAAATTGCTGCTTAGTAAATGTGGTGTGGCCATGATTATTACATACTTATCTGACTTTTTGTATTACTACCCAGAGTAGAGAGCTGACAGAAAAAGCAGCTCCAGTTGAAATATTTCAGCAGTTTCAGTTGCTCAACATGTTTAACGTAAACACAGTATGATCAGGGAAGGGATCAGTGATGCAAAATATGAAGAGTGAACTGTGCCTTTAAATGTTTGCACACCTGAGCAGGTTTTGTTTCTTTAAATCGAACCTGGTGACTAAAAGTAGCTCTGGCTCAGACAAAGATGACATGAACTGCTTTCCTCGGCAGCAGAAGCAGCAGTTGCACAAGAATTAGACCTCACCATCGGTTACTGTGTTCATGTGAAGGCCATGAGGCAAACACCTGCAGCACAGCACAACTATCACACTGAGGATGTTCTTTGTTTGACTTTTGGTGAACTTCTAACTGTGATGATTGACTTTTTAAATGGATCTGCCCTGCTGGCGGTTGGTTCACTTCCTCTAGATGTGCCTTCTCTTCACTATGAAACTCACTATTTACACACGCAGGTGGAGAGATAAAATGTCAGCACAAAGTGCACAGTGGCAGTTGAAACCACTAATGTCACCCGAGCAGCTCTTCGTTTACATACTGGCCTCCATGAGAAGGCGACAGAGGAAAACTTTTTCTACTCCCTGCCTTTTGGCTGCATGTTTTGGCTGTTTGTCCACAATAAACATGAGTAATTTTTTTGCCATAAAAATAATGCTGCTGGAGTCATTCACCTCCCCATCTGCCCCACCCACTCATTCAAGCACCATTCATCTGCTTCCACCTCCTCCACAGTGTGTGAATCAAAGGGCTGAGAGAACTCAGTCAGTGCTCTCCAGAAGCTTTGGTCACATTTCAGGCCGGAGCACATGCCTGGGACGAGGCTGTCAACTCATTTACTAAAAGGAGTGGGTTGGGTTTTTGTTTTCCTGTTTTCGTCTGGTTTTGGTGTCAGACATTCAGTCCTGTGGTGCCTGTCATTTCTGAGAAGGCAAATGAAACCCCTGACTCACAATAAAGAAATTTAGGATAAATCAAAGGCATGGAGAAGTTGCTAGCTTCAACACCACCACAATAGGAACCAAGGTGAGGACAAAACGAAACAGCTGGAGGCAGGAAATTATTTTGTGGAAAAAAATAAATAAAATAAAATATAATAAAAAAAAAAACAGCAACTAACAGGTATGTCAAAATCTAAACCCCAGTTGTATTAACTCAATATTTCAGTTCACTGACATATTATATTATCCTCTGTCATTATTGCACACAGCTACATAAAACCACATTTCCTGTTCATTCTATCAGCCAGAGCTGAGATTTTTTAACTTAATATCCTGTATTGTCACATTAAATTGCCAGTGTAGGTAAATTGACTTTTCGAGATTTACATTGTGTTTTAATTTGATTCCCTCATCAAAAACATACCTGGAGTGTTGCCTTGATTTGAGAAATCCTATAATCTCCCATGGCAACCATTCAGCTGTGGAAAACGCCTGGGTGGACCAAGCCCCGCCTTCACTGCACAGTTCTTCCTCAGAGTGGCAGCTTAAAAGCCTCCGCCTCACACACCCCAAACCTCCACCCACTCAGCTCCTTCAGACTAGCCAGCAGCAATTAGCAAACACCTGGAGGGACTGCTGAGCTCATTATAGGAGCTACTTCTCAGAGGAACGCTGGTAAAAATTTATTAAAGGGTTAATAGAGGAGCCATGTTGTGATGACCTTCTGAGGGTGGAGTTTCAGAAAGAGCAGGAGGTTTTAAAGAGACAGAGACCTAATTTCAAAGTAGTAAATTACAAAGTCAAATTTCTTACACACACATCTTTTTATTACAACTGAAAATAACAGTTTCTTGATTGTGCTAAAAAATGGTTTCTTTGTGCCTGAAAAAACTCATAATATTGCCCCTTTAATATGTTAAGGGGATCATTTTTTAAAATATCCTCAGATTTTAACTCTGTTCTGTCTTTTCTTTCTTTACTGTCTGATCTGAGCTACGTTCACATCCAGCCTAGATACAACACAGAAAGCCCAAACGAGACTCATTGATAGGATATTGATCTCTCTGTGTATCCTGAGGAAGAAAGCATCATTCGAATGAGCTGACACTGACACCAAACACTGTGAACTTTTGCCCACATGTGTAAATCTGCCTAAAATAGTTAATTTAATGCACACTATGCATCTGCTGACATCAAATTAAAGCATTAATTCATTTTCTTTGCTAAATGGTTCAGCAATATTTTCCAGAAATACCACGCTGCCAGGAATAGATTCACTTCAATAAATATCAGTCACAATTATGAAGCTGCTTTTTAGCTGCAGCAGGAAAACAATTGTCTTTAAAGCCAGTCTGTGCCTCTGACACCTATGAACAACAGAGTTAAAGGTTCATCGACAGCGATCAATTTATTGACATCGTGCCACGCTCTGAGTTTGCAGCCTCAATTACAGCCAGTCATGACACAACTTTGTTTAGCCATGATCTTAACGCAGCAGGTCACTTTTAACTGATGATATGGATTTCACCTTACTCATGTGTGTCAGTTTGTACATCACCTTTCACACTGTGACCATTTGTGACCTCCAACCTATCATCAACTTAAACCTTACAGAAAATACAGCTAAAAAGGATTTTTAAACTAATTTAAAAATAAACAATGAAAAACAAAAGACATACTGGGTGGATTGTGGTTCAGACTGTGGGTAGAACAGATGTCTTACTGTCATAAGGCTGTAGGTTTGATTTCAGCTTCCTCCTGTTATATGATGATGTACCTCAGAATTATGTGAAATGTAGCAGTTTGTTATTAGTGTACGTAACACGTCATCCTGTTTCATGCAACTATTGCAAACAAAACATTTTTGCCTAGATGAAAGATAAAAGTGACTTCCAACCATGTCACTGTGTTGGTAGATTGTTAGCTAAACAGAAGTAGAACTGTCTGTGTTCCCCTGAAAATCTGCATGTAGAGGATTTTAATATCATGTCCATGTAAAAGACCAGGGTTCCCGTCATGAAGACTCCAGCATCGCTACTTATTTTTGATATTATTCATAAGGTTGACTTCAGTTATTTAAATTTTTATCAAAAGAAGATGCATAAAACCGGTTTAAAATATTCACACTACCACAGTTGCAGCTGCCCTGTGGATGCATCAAAAGTGGTCAGAGCTGCAAAGACATTTGATCTGTTTCATGTCTGTGTTCACAGTTGCTTTTATTTTTCTGCACTCTGCAAGTGCTAACTATTTCTGACCTTTCAGTTCTCGCTTCTTGGTAATGTTGGTCAACACTTTTACTACATAATTTAAACTAAACGCCCTGCCCATTAAAATGTGCTAACCTTGAGGTATTGCATCAGCCAGCATGACTAGATTTACAGTAAGCTGCTGTTGGATATGGTGGGCCAAATAAAAACATATACATA